>CAUYRT010089039.1:0-29484 GCA_963574885.1 Lepilemur ruficaudatus | reverse complement strand
CAATTAATTTCTTTCTATTTTTAGTAGAGACGGGGTCTCGCTCTTGCTCAGGCTGGTTTCGAACTCCTGACCTTGAGCAATCCGCCCACCTCAGCCTCCCAGAGTGCTAGGATTACAGGCGTGAGCCACCGCGCCCGGCTTCTCCATCTTTTGACTAAGCACAACTATAATAGATGAGTCTTGATGTAGTCATTAAAGCACTCACTCTACTGAGGAAGAATGTTTGGTTTTTAAGATTTATGAAGATAGGGCCAGGCACAGTGACTCATGCCTATAATTCTAGCACTTTGAGAGGCCAACACAGGAGGATCACTTGAGGCCGGTGAGTTGGGGACCAGCCTGAGCAGCATAGCAAGTCCTGGTCTCTACCAAAAATAGAAAAATTAGCCAGGTGGAGTAGTGTGTACCTGAGTCCCAGCTATTCAGGAGGCTGAGGCAAGAGGATTGCTTTAGCCCAGTAGTTTGAGGCTGCAGTGAGCTATCATCGTGCCACTGCACTCCAGCCTGGGTGACACAGCAAGACCCTTTCTCAAAATAAATAAATAAATAAAAGAATTATGAAGATAGTACATGAATTCTGTAAAATAAATAAATAAATAAAAAGCGTTCAAATAATACTTTAGCTTTATGCAGTCTGTCACTCTCTCACTTGTCTCCCATCCCACTAAACAATATGCATAGAGTGGTGCAACATCTTTCTTTCCTTCACACTAAACCACAGTACGTATGTAGTTGATTCTTTTAAAATGGCTGTTCTTCCAAGGTAAGGGTATAACATTTAACCATTTTCCTTATTCTTAGGCATTTAAATTATTTCTATCTTTTTTTTCCTGCTACCCCAGTCCCTCCCCTAAATTATTTCTAATTTTTTACTGCCACAAAACTGCTGCATCAACTGCTCGTTCATGGGCCTATGTTTTTCAAGAAGGATACTTCATGGTAGAATTTCCATGTGAAAAAGTATGCACATTTTTATTTTAATAGATTCTATCAAATGTCCTTCTAAAAAAAGCTTTAGCTGTGTAAACTCTCATCAATTGTATACGTATATCTTTTTGTACTAGTGTGAGGTTTCTTTAGATAAATTCGAAGAAGTAGAATTCTTGGCTAAAAGATTTGCATATTTAAAATATTGATAAATGCTGCTTTCTAAAATTTAGTTAGCATTTTTAATTGAGAATAATAATCTGGATCTTTGGTCTCCAGTCATGAATTTTTTTTTTTTTTTTTTTTTTTTGAGACAGAGTCTTACTCTGTTGCCCCAGCTAGAGTGCCATGGCATCAGCCTAGCTCACAGCAACCTCAAACTCCTGGGCTCAAGCGATTCTCCTGCCTCAGCCTCTTGAGTAGCTGGGACTACAGGCATGCGCCACCATGACCAGCTAATATTTTTTATATACATATATTTTTTAGCTGTCCAGCTAATTTCTTTCTACTTTTTTAGTAGAGTTGGGGTTTCACTCTTGCTCAGGCTGGTGTTGAACTCCTGAGTTCAAATGATCCTCCTGCCTTGGCCTCCCGGAGTGCTAGGATTACAGGTGTGAGCCACCATGCCTGGCCATGAAAAATGTTTTTAACTGTGCAACAGACGAATATATAATACTCTGTGGCAGAGTTATTCTGCTATTTGTAGGAATTTGTCAGAAGACCTTCTGATAGTGGACTTTGTACCCTTCTCCTTTATGAATGTTTGTTATTTTCTACACAGATTCTTAAAAACCACTGTGTATAAGGCTCAGTTGATCTCATATTATTCTTGTAGTGGTTGTATATTATGCCATATGTAGTATCTTAGAATATAATAACCAAATGGTAGATTTATAGACATGTAGTACCCACTTGAATAATGAATGCATGAAGATATTTTAAAGTCCGGAAATAGAATAGAGAAGTTTTTTAAACAAACATGAGCTTCTTTTAAAAAGAGAGATAGCTTTGGGATTCCCCTGCCCCCAACACCTCCCATGTGTTTTTTTTCCTAAAGTTTTTTTTACATTCCATTAGTTTGAATTGGCAAAATCACTACCTAACCACTGGGTGGAGCTCTACAATAGGCTTTTTATTAATATAAAAAGTCATCAGGGTGATGATTTAAAAACTCCTGCTACATAGTAGTTGGGAGGGGATGTCGTGAGATTAGTTCCAAATCAGGTTATTGCTTTATTTATTTATTTATTAGAGACAGGGTCTCATTCGATTGCCAGCTGGCATGCAGTGGCTCAATCATAGCTCACTGCAGCCTCAAACTTCTGGATTCAAGGGATCCTGATCTTCCTGTCTTAGCCTCTTGAGTAATTAATTGCAACCATAGACACATGCCACCACATTTGGCTAATTATGTTTTCAGTTTTTGTAGAGACACAGTCTTGCTATGTTGCCCAGGTTGGTCTTGAACTCCTGGCCTCAAGCAGTCCTTCTATCTTGGCCTCCCAAAGTGCTAGGATTACAAGAGTGAGCCATTGCATCCAGCCTCAGTTATTGCTTTATTTAGTGTATTTTTGAGACTTTTCTAAGAGGTTTACATCAATCTCATATAAAATCTCATATTGTTAATTGTCATTGTACTTTAAAGTTACCTTTATAATGAGTGTGCTTTTATTTTTGAGCTTTTATTTTTAATAAAAATATCCGATGTTTTGAAGGCAGATTTTTATTTATGTTGTACCTGATTCTTTCTAGGCAAATTCACAAAGATCTCAATAAAAGACAAAAGATTAACTGGATAAATATAGGATATTCTCTTGGAGTCTCATAATTCATTTTGATTTCTTTAAGAAACCAAACAGTATCCTTTTCCTGATACCATTATTATTTTAGTGTACATGCATAAAATATGTGCATAATGTTATTAAAGTTTACCTGCCTGGACTCACTGGCATTGGTCAGTGGGCCTTTGTGTATATATAGGAATGGAAGGAAGGATTTTTTTTGTTGTTGCATATGAAATGTCATTACTTAGTTATTAGACTGTGTTTTATTGAAGTATTTTTTCTTTTTTATCCCTTTTAGCCAAGAAAACCATGTGGGAGAGGCTGACAGCCCCTGAAGATGTATTTAGTAAATTACAGCGAGAAAATATAGCCATCATTGAGAGTTACGGTGCTGCCCTCATGGAAGTGGTCTGTCGAGACGCTTGTGATGGTCATGAGATTGGAAGGGTAGAGTGACTCTTGTTTAGTGTTATCAATGATTAAGTATTTTCACTTATTAAGGTATAAACTGAAGTTTAAAATGTATGCTACATATAAGAATTTTTTATGATATATTAGTGGATTTGCTTATTTGCTATAATTTGGGACTTCTATTTTTTATTCATATTTTATTTAATTGTGTTTAGAATCTTAATTCAGAATTTCCTCTCAGAATTGTCTTTTTGCTAATTTTGAGGTTGGCCCGTGGAACAACCCTGGCAGAAACAACAGAAATGCTGCTTAATAAAGATATTTGGTTAAGGGAATGCTAGATACATTGCCTTTAGACTGAGTGTATCTTTCTCTGCCTCAATGCTTTATGGAGAATTTGCATTTATATTTCTTTTAAATATTGTGGAACACTGGTGAAGATGCAATGAGAAGATAACTTCGTCCTAGTGGAAAATTATGTAGCATTTAAATCATGTTTTTGAAGATCATGGGAAACAGGATTTAAAAAAGTAGGATAAACTGTGTAGAATTTTTATCCATAGAAAAAACACTGGGAGGAGATAGACCAAAATAGGTTAACTGTGTTTTTCAGATTGTGTGTTTCTTATATACTTTTCTATGTCTTCTGTAATGAGGGTGTAAAACTTTACAATTAGAGGAAAGGGCTATGTTAAAAAAATTATTTTCCTCTAACCGTAATGTTTAGATTCTGCGAAACTATATTTAATGCCATTATTTTAGGGTTTTAGGTTTTGTTTCAGAAATATAACTTTACCCTGAAAGTTTTCCTTTCATTAATAAATTGAGATTCTGGATCCATAGTTTTTACTTCTCAAGAAAACAAAATAAGGAAATTTTATTGTGAGCAACCATTCTCCTTATGAAAAAAGGTTTTAGTATTTCCAGATAAAGGCAATTATTGTTACTGATTTTGGTAGCCATCTTCATGTTTTGAACTTTGATTTATTCTTCCTTCAGATGCTGGCCCTGGCTCTACTTGATCGGATTGTCTCTGTAGACAAGCAGCAGCAGTGGCTTTTGTATCTTTCTAACAGTGGCTATTTGAAGGTCCTTGTGGACAGCTTGGTTGAAGATGACCGTACTTTGCAGAGTCTGCTCACTCCACAGCCTCCCCTTTTAAAAGCCCTTTATACTTATGAATCTAAAATGGTAAGGCTTTATTGACATTTGATATTAAATCAGCAAGTCACTTCCTCTTGGGGTTATAGACGTATTAAGGAAAATGAATGTGGCATATATTTTGAATGTTTCTATCATATCTTTTTAAAGCAGTTTTAAATTTGGAGATCAGCGTATCTTCTGAGCATGCAAAAAATGGGTGAAATGATCCTGAGAGGGTCAATTAGATAATGGGCCTGCTGCTTACTAACTCAGCTTGCCAATGATGGTAATATGACACCCAGTGCTCCATGAAGAGAGAACAGAATTGTCCTTCTACAGCATAATGCAGACTATATTAGTTGCCATATTGAAAATTCCCATGTAGATGTGCTAGTTCTACTTTAAACACAGAATTTTCTTTTTCTTTTTCTTTTTTTTTTGAGACAGAGTGTCACTCTATTGCCCAGGCTAGAGTGCCATGGCATCAGCCTAGCTCACAGCAACCTCAAACTCCTGGGCTCAAGCAAGCCTTCTGCCTCAGCCTCTCGAGTAGCTGGGACTACGGGCATGCGCCACTATGCCTGGCTATTTTTTTTCCTCTATATTTTTAGTTGGCCAATTAATTTCTTTCTATTTGTAGTAAAGACGGGGTCTCGCTCTTGCTCAGGCTGGTCTCGAACTCCTGACCTCGAGCGATCCTCCCGCCTTGGCCCTCAGAGTTGCTAGGATTACAGGTGTGAGCCACCGTGCCCGGCCTAAACACAGAATTTTCAATACAGTATATAATTCGTCATTTCCTTGTCTCCAGATCTGTTTCAGTTTCTCTGTTTTCTCGTGGTTAAAATGATCACAAATGCCACAATAATAGAAGCCTAAGAATAAAGTCAAAGGTTCTTCATTAACTCCTTTTTCCTCTTTCATTCATTTATTCAATAAGTATTAATTTAATAGCTACTATATGCCAGGCTTGGTACTAGGTGCCAGAGATACAGCTGTGAGCAAAGCAGACAGAGTTCTTGCCCTCCATAAGCCCACATGATGATGACAGAATCTACAGTTTAAGTGAATACTTGAACCATGCAAGGCACTGTCTGCAGGCACCAATCCTCATAAAAGTCCTAGGAGAAGGGTGGCATAATGTGCCCCTCTGGCTAGCCCAGAATTTCTCTTCAGTGGTGACTAAAGATGAGAAATGTGCCATGAGAATGCTTCACTTTTATATGAGGCCGTTGGACATGATTTCACTACTGATGATTTTTCTTGTGTAACTTCTTAGGCATTTCTAACAAGAGTGGCTAAGATACAGCAGGGTGCTTTAGAGCTGCTGAGATCTGGGGTGATTGTGAGACTAGCACAATGCCAGGTTTATGACATGCGCCCAGAAATGGACCCACAGGGGTAAGTGTCCATATAGATTAGTTTGGTTAAGTTTGCAGTAAAGGATTATTAAAGGGAAAAAATTTCCAAAAATAATGTTGCCACTGTTTGAGCAGTACTCTTTTACTTGATGTGGGGTTTTTGGTCATATGCTCCTGTCATTTATTAATAAATGGAAGTTGGTAATAATGGTAAAAGTGGGTAGGGGTGGGAGTGAATGTTGTTAGTAAATGTGTACCTTCCCAACCTTACTATGTTGTTCAGTAGAAATACTTGTTTTCAGTTACAGTGATCTTTTAAAGAATTATAGTAAAATTATAATTTGTTGTGGATTTCCTATTCCTAATGATTTGAATAGGTTTCAGTGTTTATATTTTTCTCATTTTAATATTTTACCTACTGCTTGCTAATTTGAAAACTTCAAATGAAATTATTTTTAAATTTCAAGCTTTTCAAATTTCTCAGTTCAATTGGAATATGGAAAATTCAATTTGAATTTTTTTCTTTTTTGTCTACATGACTGCAGCATTGTTAGGCAGACAGGATACTTTCCTAGCAGTAAATAATACTTAGGTTGGATTTAATAATTGTTTTTGGAGGATCTATTGCCGAATTGAATGTTGAAGTTTTTTAGATTTAACTACAGAACTGTTTTACCTCCTGGGGAAAAAAAAATTTACTTTGGTATTGCTTTCTAAAGTTTTAAACGTGAGAGTTATTATTAATATTTTTACTGTAGGTAAAGAGGGTTAAGTTCAATACTCTTTAGTTTGTGGCATGTTATCACTTTTTTGTGCAAAGCTTCTTATTTATTTCTGTATTCTGCTTCCATTCCTTCAACAGGCAGCCATTTTCTTCTTTCCAAAAATGTAAATATTAATATAAAAATGTATAATAAATAAGAGTTTATTAATACAATGTTCTGAGACCTAATCTTAAGGGTTAAGTGATTTTACAACCTCATTTTAACTCTTAAATCTTGTTTTATTTTATACAGGTTGAGTATCCCTAATCTGAAATCTGAAATGCGCCAAAATCTGAAACTTTTTGAGTGCTGATATGACACTTAAAGGAAATGCATAGTGGGCCGGGGGCGGTGGCTCGTGCCTATAATCCTAGCGCTCTGGGAGTCCAAGGCAGGCAGATCGCTCAAGGTCAGGAGTTTGAAACCAGCCTGAGCAAGAGCGAGACCCTGTCTCTACTATAAATAGAAAGAAATTAATTGGCCAACTAAAAATGTATAGAAAAAATTAGCCGGGCATGGTGGCGCATGCGTAGTACGGTATTTTGGATTTTGGATTTTCAGATTAGGCATGCTCAACTGGTAAATATGTATAATGCAGATATTCCAAAATCTGAAAAAAATCCAAAACACTTCTAGTACCAAACATTTCAGATAAGGGATACTCATCTTGTATAATGGACAGTATAGAGTCATTTTTGGATTGGGTAGAAGAAAAGGAAATTGGAGGAAAGTAACTTGATTTTGTCTGTGTCTTTTTAGTCTTGTCACAGTCTCTATGGCCCAAGGGAGCATTTAAAGAACAATAAATATGTTTGGGAAGTTTCAAGCATTGTCTTTTTAAATTATATGGATTTTCCTTAATAAGACCTTTCAAAATTCAGATAACTCCATTTTTACTAAACTGCAAGTTTAGGCAAAAGCGTATTTCGTTGAATCACTGATGTACATATGGTATGCAGAGTACTCATTAGCAGCTTTGTGTCTTAAACCCCGGGCTGTGATTCACGTGCCACATAAATGGTAAGGAATTGCTGAAAGTATACCTTAATCCTTGTAATGTTGCTCTCCTTTGGTTGAAATGAATAAAGCATATTTGGCATGAGAGACCCTCCAGTGTTCATCCCTACACCAGTGGATCGCTACCGTCAGATTCTCCTTCCTGCCCTCCAGCTGTGCCAGGTCATCCTCACGTCTAGTATGGCCCAGCACTTGCAGGCAGCAGGGCAGGTAAGATGAATCTTTTGTTGGATATTGTCTACTGCAAAATCTTCATTTTACAAATGCAGAAACCCTACGTATAGAAAGCTAAAGTGAATTTACCTTAATCCTAATGTTTGTGACAGAGCTGTGTGTAGAAAACAGGCCCCTGTACTTTGCTTTGAACTACACTGGCCCATTTTTGTACTCCTGTTTGTATGAAACAGCTAATAGATTAGTGAGATAGAAAGCAAGAGGTTGCAATTTATTCTTCTATAAAAGAATGTAGTTATTGTGATAGGAATAAGCTGGCTTCTAAAATATAATTTAAGCAGATATTTATTGAGAGAAGGCTACGTTAGGCCTTGCAGAAAATACAAAAGATAACCCCACATTTATATATGATATTTAGAACTATCAAAATTTTTTAAGCACCAGAAATTAGTTTAGTTTAGTTTTTTTTTTTTTCTGAGACAGAGTCTTACTTGTTGCCCTGGCTAGAGTGCCATGGCATCAGCCTAGCTCACAGCAACCTCCAACTCCTGGGCTCAGGCAATCCTCCTGCCTCAACCTCCCAAGTAGCTGGGACTACAGGCATGCGCCACCATGCCCGGCTAATTTTTTCTATATATTTTCAGTTGTCCAGCTGATCTCTTTCTATTTTTAGTAGAGACGGGGTCTTGCTCTTGCTCAGGCTAGTCTTGAACTCCTGACCTTGAGCGATCCTCCCACCTCGGCCTCCCAGAGTGCTGGGATTACAGGCATGAGCCACCGCGCCCGGCCCATAAATTCGTTTTATTTACATTCCTCTTCAGTGAAACTTTCAAACAGATGTTTTTTTTGTTTCTCTAGTAATACAGTAAATGATTGAATCTTTCAGTAGTTAATTAGGTTTATCATCATGAATCTACAACCTTTTATTGTATTGCTTTATTATATTGTGGAACTGGGTCCTAAAATGCTTTGATTTGTCTTGCTTTCCCTGCCATCAGACCTCAGGCCTGTCTCACCAGGGTAGGTGCTGTTGTTCCTAAAGGGGTACCTTATTTCATACTGCAGTGGTCTAGGTTGACATCCTACCCCTTTTAGGCCTATGTGGCCTTCAAGTCAGTTCTTTAAAACTCAAAGAATTTGCTTATCTTCTCCTTGATTAAGATTTTTTAGACTTGGGACATTTTGATACAAAACATTGGTTTCCTAGCACCAGTATTGTATTGCCTGAAGCAGAATCACCTGAGTGGCCTCTTAGAAAAATATAGATGGCTGAGTTCCGCATCTAGCAGTGACGGGCGGAGGCCAGAATCTGTATTAAAAAATAAAAGCAGTCGCAGTTTCTGTGTGATTCAGATTCCCCTCTGCTTGTTTTGACATAGTCTGTGTCTTCAAGGTGTTTATAATCTAGTTGAGATATTCCTATGTGAAAATCCTGAGAGAATCCTCCTGTGATGGTACACTACAAAATGCCAAGGTGGAAGGGCAGAGTTTAGAGGGTCAGGATTTATGTCTCTTTTGTTTTTACCACATCAACATGAGAATTAGGCAAAATTGTTTATTTGATTTTCTCCATGTCACACTTCCATAGAGCAGCTTCTTGAATTCTGTAGTTGTTTTCATACCTACTCATTTTAAATTCTTGTTCCAGTTCCATTTGGACAAACAATAAAAGAAAGTAGAGGTCAAATAATAGTTTTCATAGAGTAGGTCCAAGTTATATCATACTCTTCTACAGTAGCCTCTAAACATAGTTTATAAACTTAGAAATAATTCTTATCTTTAGCTTTCTTGTTAATTTTAGTTAAATTTTGCTTCCTGAAGAAATAAATTATGTTTTAATAAATGTAGAAAACAATTGCTTATCTCTCATCCTTCCTCATTACATTGAATTACTTCAACATTATTTAAAAGATGAGTTGCACGTTTATAATATAATTTTCTACTCGTCTACCTCTGTTTCTTCCATTTTTCCTCTTTTTCCATGGCTTAGGTGTTGCAATTTCTCATTTCACATTCTGATACCATACAAGCAATTCTGCGCTGTCAGGATGTTAGTGCTGGATCTTTGCAGGAATTGGCTCTGCTGACAGGAATTATAAGTAAAGCAGCACTTCCTGGTGAGTTGATTATGTTGAATGGACTTTTAATAATTCATTACAGACTGACGTATACTTAATAGAATGAGTTTTTTGTTCTCTTGCAGCTGTATGTGACTTACTTGAAATTGGTACTGCTAACAGTTAATTGCCTTTATATAAGTAATAAGTTTATGTTTATAAAAATAATATATGCTTATTACTTAAAAAGCACAAAAAGTTCGAGGAGATAATTAATACTCTAAATCTCACTACCTAGAAATTACCAAATGTTAACATTTGATAAGTAGCTTTTCTAACATTGCTGTATGTATATGTACATATGAGAGAGATAAAAATAGAGAAATACAGAAGTAACTTTTGAGAACAAATATTTAATTTTATGTGAATTTAACACATAGATTAATTGCAGAGAAAGGGAAGGAACTGCTGAATTCCAGACAAATGTTTCTTTACTACATGAGTATAGAGATATCATCTACTAAAAAAATCAGTATGATTAAGGGAAAAAGATTATCAAAAATTATTAAGATATTTTTGTCATTTTCTCCCAATATAATTTCTTTACTATATGTAAATTTTAACTTTTATGGTTATAAAAACAATTAGATTTTTCTTGAAAACTTTTAAAAATGCCTTTTAAAATCAACTCAATCTATATTTTAGATTGCATATGAATGTACACTTGCTGGTGCTGGTGTTACTGACATATAAAAGGTACTTACAGTCTTTGTAAAATTGTATTTCTCAAAACTTTTTTATGGCAAGAGCATCTGTTCATGTACATAAAGAATATAAAATATTAGGAGCTCTCTTCCTAGTTTTTAATAAAAGCTTTTATTTATTATAAAACTGTATTTAAAAGCATTCCAAATGTTATAGGTATATTAAGTGAACTTGATGTTGATGTAAATGAAGGATCTCTAATGGAGCTACAGGGACATATTGGAAGATTCCAGGTAACTGATTCTTATTTCTTTAAATAGCAGTTATAAAACATATTAAAAAATGTAACAGTCCTCTAACCCATCCTCCCCATTTTGCTCCTTAGATTTGGAAAACCCCTTTCAACTATTTTAATCCATTTTTTGGTATTTCCAAATAACATTCTTATGTTGCTACTACTTGATTTTCCAATGTTGAGAATCAACTATTGACTTTCCATTGAGGAGGATGGGAATTTAGATTTCTTTACTCCTTTTTTCCTATCATGCAATATGCACATTTCTCATCACACCCTCCTGGAACTCATTATATTATATCACAACTCTGGTTATATTAGTATTTAGTGTTACATCCTTATAATTATATAATATAACTTATGATTAAGCCATGGATGATACTTTTCTGTGCAATGTTTTGTTTTCCCTAGAGTTAATAATTATTTCTTTTTTTATTTTGCTTGGTTTTTATGTACTTAATACTAATTTATGCCCAAACTCTCCTCCAGTTCTGTAAACTTTCAGTATATTCAAACAGATAGTTTATTAGTTAGATAACCACATTCTTTCTGGGAGCCTCCTGGCCTGCTTTGGTCTGAACATCTTCACTTTTAATTGGCAGAGTAATTTTATTTATATACTAGAATTTATATTCTATGGTTTTGTAATACAATAATTAGTCCTTTTTTCATGAACTGTTTTTCAAGTTTTCAAAGAAAAATGCTGCTATTGGCATTGGTGTGTACATATTTTAAACTCTAGATTAAATAACGTATGGTATTACAGGGACTAAGGGTATACACATAGTACATTTTTACATCATAATTGTCAAATAGCTCTCCAAAAATGATTGCTCTCTCTCCAGCAATACCCTGGGTTTTTTAAGTCTTGTAACTTTTTCATTGGTAGGGAGAAAAAGACCTTTTTGCTAGATTCTTTCATAACGTGACCTTTGGAAATGTTTAAGGACATCTGTTTTATCTCTAAGAGTAGGAAACACACATTTATAAGTTTTAAAAATAGATATAACTAATCTGGCACAATAAGTTTATATTATAGCCTCATTAATATATTTTACCTTATCTAAACTTATTTAAATTAACTAAACTAAACTAACTAAACTATCTAAACTTATTTAAACTAACATTTAATCTAACTAAAATAATAAGATAATTATGTTATATATATATATCTGTATATTTATATCTAAATATGGTATAACCAATTTTTAAAATACGTGTTTTTATTCTGAATTTATTAATTGCAGAACATTGTGCTAAGCAATTTAAATACAACACAATATAATTTCTCAGATAATCCTGACAACAATCTTGTAAGATATGAATTGTTATTACCACTTTAGAAATGTGAACATATAGGCTTGAGGAAATTAAGTAACTTGTCCCAGATCACATAGGAACCCATATGCTATTTGGAACCCATATCTCTTGGGTCCAAACCCATGGGCTAATACTGGATATGCCGCCAATTTTGAAAAGCTTGTCCTTTCTCTCTGAGAACCACAGGAGCAATGGTATTCTCAGGTGAAAAGTACCAGCATTTAAAGCTGGTGACATTTGCATTTTATGTGCCAACGCTACCTGTGTGTTCCCAACTCCTTTATGAAGTCCCTAGAAGCAATCACAGGAGTAACAGCCTTTAAATCTGTGCATCGTTAATGTGCTTGTTATGAGCCATCTTGTAGTTGACCTTTCATTTTGCTTCTTATTTGTTTATCAACGTGTGTTTCATTTAACGAGTATCTTCCAAAGAATTATTAAATACTTTTTTTGATACAGCACAGGAAATTCTTTGGCAAATATTTAGATTATATTAGGGATTTATTGCTAAAAAACATCGGTACTCGTTTTATGAGTTGCCTACCAATCAAATACCTTTGCAAAAGAGGTGAATTTTAATAATACAGCCTTTAGTTGACTCAGTTGGAAGTAAAATATCAGATGCTTTAAAGAATGATTCCATTATCCACTGGCTTTTTCTTTTTTCTATTCCTCAAGAAAGAGAGGTCACTAATTTTAAATACATTCAGCTAGATATCAACAAAATATCTTTTTCTTTCTTAGCGCCAGTGCTTAGGACTACTAAGTCGTTTTGGTGGCTCTGACAGACTCCGTCAGTTTAAATTTCAAGATGATAATGTGGAGGGAGATAGAGTGAGCAAGAAAGATGAGATCGAACTGGCTATGCAGCAGGTAAGAGGAGTGAGAATTGTGACTGATCTATAAGGTTTTCATGTTTTTGGAAAAATTTGATAAAAATAACGTGAGAAATTTTATAAATTAATTTATAACCTGTTTTCCTTCAAATCTAGATTTCTGTGATATGAGGGCATTTTGGGGGCAAATGTTTTTGTTACCGTTATTCTTCCATTGTAGATTTGTGCCAATGTAATGGAATATTGCCAGTCACTCATGCTACAGAGTTCCCCCACCTTCCAGCATGGTGTGTGTCTCTTCACAGCTAGTCTTTCAGAAACTGTTAATAGAGATGGACCACGGCAAGGTGAGCCTAGTTCTTTCATTCTGTATCTGAGGAACCAAGTTGCTGTGATGCTGACACAGCTCTTCATCTTGGCTCCAGTAAGATGCAGTTTTTCTATTAAGAGTCATTAATGGGAAAAATTCTAAGTGACCTTTTAAAGGAGTAGGAGGTATTATTGTTAGACTTATATATAAGGTTGGAGAGCTGGAAAGAATAGAGAAATTCAAGATTTTCTAGGGATAAATCAAGAAGAACCATGTGGGGAGAGTATAATTTTGAATAGTCCTTGGGTCCCTGAAGAAAGGAAGTAGGATGAGAGAGTAACGTAGCTGGATAGAAAATATGAAAATATAACACTTTTGTTATATTAAATCATGTTAAGCTGAATTTAGTATCTAAACTGGGTTTTGTATTATAGCTCCAAATTTCTGTAACATAGCAAAATAGATTTAGATGCTAAGCGGGCTGACTTAGCCTGTGATTTTCTGATGACTCAGTAGGGAAGATTTGGAATATGGGACAGGGTAATGGATGAGTTAAAGCTGTAATCCTATGGGACACTCAGAAAACAAAGCCCATGAGTATCTTGGTGGTGGTAATGGAATGGACTGTTGGTGATTTCAGGAAGCCTCTGTTTGAGATTTCTGAGAGTAATTGTTTCATTTTCATCCTCTTCAAGAACTTACTTTCCCTGAAAATTGCTTAATCACAAAACATATGTATTTAGTAGAATAGTAATATAAAATAATATTATGGGAAATATAGTTTAACAGTATATAACCTTATAATATATAAATTATGCTAAGAACTCTGTTAGGCTCTATTATAAAATATCCTAGCTAGTAGGATTAGAAATTTTTTGTTGTTGAGCTATTATTTATATATGACAAAATTCACCCATTTTAGGTATACAGTTTGAATAATTTTTGGTAATTATATGCAGTTGGGTAACTACCACTGCAATCAAAATATAGAATAATTCCCTGTTCCTTAAAGGTTTCTTCTTGCCTCTTTACATTTGATTGTTTCCTTCAACCCCTGGCCTAGGCATCTGCTATTCTGATTTCTGTCACAGTTGATCTGCCTTTTCCCACCAGCATCTGCTTCTGTGTATATTATGTCTTGGTTTTTTAGGGTTTTGCTCTGGAGGAGTAAGGAGGAGAGTCTTGTCTGCTATGACCTTAGTTTGTCATACTTGAAAGCAGAAGTCCTTAATAGCTAATGAGATACCTTGATATAAAGATAACTTTCATTCAGTGATTCATTGGGAGTAATTTTACTTAGGTGAGAGTATGTCTTAAAGAAGTTGGGGAAGTAGCTATAAAGATTTATAATTATCTTCTATGGAATAAGATGCTTAAATTAGACTGGACATGTAAAACAGTTCCTTTGGCTTAGTTAGCAAATTAATTCTACATAGTTTTTGTTTTCTTCTATATTCAAAAAGTTTGCTGCCAGAAAAACCACTCTAGAATAAAAAGGGGCTACCATGAGAGGATTCCAATCCCTGCATGGCCTCACCAGCATGAGGGCAAAGTTATCTTTTTTTAGTCCAGGTGACTCAACCAATGTGAAAAGAGAGGTCATCTTTTCTTTGGAAGGGCATGGAATGGTTGGGAATCCTATCCAAAGACCCCTTCTCATTTGGTCGAGGGGTTTTCCTATCACTCCGCAGTGATTTTTAACCTGATCTATCCCCTTTTTACCTGGCAGTTTGGAAGTGAACATCAATGTGTTTATTAACCTCAGTAGGACTATATCTTGATGAAGATCTCTGACTCCTCCTCAGAGGGCAATTCTTTTCTTCCCCCGTCAACCTAATCTTTTATTAATAAAACAAATTTAATGTGAATATAAAATTTTCAAACAAAAATGTAATTTTGTAATTCCTTAAAAACATTAATCATGTGCTAATAATTGGTAATTATTAAAGTTTTATTTAGTTGTTACTCATTTTGAGCCAGTCCTAGAGACCATTCTTTGATGTTTAATACCTGAAGTTGAACTTTTTGAAATTTTTTTTAGTGAATGATGTTTTATTAATTTTGAAATTTGATATCTAAGTTTAGCAGTTACATATCAAGACAAAATGGTTAAGTGGTATTTAAAAGTAGTCTTGGGTTGGTCTTAATGATAGTTTACGTGTCCTTAAACTCTAGGGCATCCCTTGTTTTAAAACAGGTCATTTGAAATTTGTATAAAATGCTTAAAGTGGAACATTGTTTTATATCATTGACTCTGTTAGATACCCAAGCTCCAGTGGTTCCATATTGGCGCCTGCCTGGTTTAGGCATTATTGTCTACCTGCTGAAACAGAGTGCTAATGATTTCTTCAGCTATTATGACAGTCATCGACGGAGTGTCAACAAGCTACAGAATGTAGAGCAGCTTCCCCCAGATGAGATAAAAGAGGTATGAATCTTCTAATGAGCTCTAGGGACTTGAGAAATCATTGCTGTTACTAGGGCTGGGGTACTGATCTCAGGCTCAGTAAAAATGATACAAGCAGCATGACTAAAGGAATTGGAATGATTCTTCTATGTGACTTGGAGAAGAGTTTCTCACCTTAGGACCAGCCTCATAAGCATAGAAACTCTTGACTGAACAACAGTGAAGTAGCACCTGTTTAAGAAAATAGAAAGGCAGCTGGCCTTTGAATAAAGAGTTTTGGGTAATTTATGCTCTAAAATCTGAGAAATATGGGTTTCTATTGCAGGTGTTTTTTCAATAGAACTTAGGTAAGTGTCTCTGTGCCTTCAGCGTCTTCGATACCTTTTAGGGAATTTTTCAAACAAATCAGATAGCATATCAGACTTGACTATCTCTCTCAGTGACCCAGAATCATTCCCTTGTACTTACTATAGCCAAAGATGCTGAATTACTAGCCTTGCTCCCTAAGTAGCTTGCCTTCTTTTCTCTTTGGCACAGCTGAACTATAAGGCATCTCTTGGCCAGTTCCTAAGGCAGTGTTCAAGCTTCCTGGTGTCCAGTGGCAGCTTGGATATTGAACCATTTTGTCATTACTGGTTCACACCAGGCTTTCTAAAAAATTCCATGTCATTCTTATGAGTAGTCAAAGCCTACTCCCTCTTGCCACTCTTCTGATAATCATAGGGAACATTTATTGAGTGTTTATGATGTGCCAGGCCCTGAGCTGCAGGTTCTACCTGAATACATGAGGCAGATGTTGTTGTTATTCCCATTTCTTAGGTGAGGAAACCGAGGCACAGAAGACTTGAATAACTTGCCCAAAAGCACACAGCTAGGAGGAACAGGGTGAGGCAGGAGTTATTGACTGGGTTCAGGTAACTTCTGAAATTGTGTGGTTTACATCTGGCAGTCCTTCCTCCCTACTGTATAGCTTCTTGGTGATGCTCATACTGGCAAGAGGAACTACATCATCATAATGAAGCATGTGGCCTTCCATTAGCCTCATTCAAGACACCTTCTGTCAAACACAGTGTCATAGCACTAAATTGAACCACTGTTTATATGTATGCCAGTTTGAGAAATGATCAGGGGAGGCTTTGGTTGGTGATCATACTTTTGTTGTGCTCCAGAAGTCTACTTTACTCTTTCCTGAGAAGATACCTGACAGCTGTTACAGAAATTCTCCATGGGATTGTTACACCTACTGATGGAAAGACCTGTTTTGTTTTGTTTTAATGTGACAGGAAACTCAGGGTTGGTGGGCCCATCAGCAGATTGATTGCAAGTGTCTGTTTCAGGGACAGACTTTTTCAAAAGGCAGGAGATAAACATTCATTAGTGAATGTGAGCCTCTTTGGCTTTCATTTTTTAAAATTACTATCTTAACTGGGTAATAAACTCTTGTCCTTGAGGATGTTTAAATTTGAGTGGTTTTCACAGTACTTACCGCACCTGCATGTAGTAGACTCTCATTAAATTTTACAGTTTATGCCATTCTAATACTGCATTTGTTTCTTTCTCATAGTTGTGTCAGTCTGTGATGCCTGCTGGTGTTGATAAAATCTCCACTGCCCAGAAATATGTTCTAGCAAGACGGCGTTTGGTGAAGTTGATCAACAATCGAGCGAAACTGCTATCCCTCTGTTCTTGTATCTTTTATGAAATCATAGACTTGAATGGTGACCTTTAGATGTAGGAACTGTTTATATATTCTTACATTATTTGGGCACCAAAACCAGATGGGAGGGGATATAATTACTGTTAATTTTTTTCTAGTAAATGCCTGATACAGTTCCAAATCATAATTTTCATTCATACCTTTTAGAGTAGCTAGTGATGCTGATAATATGTGCAGGCACTTTCTGTCTGGGCAGAAGGTAAGGACAGGAGACTGCTGGCACAGCATCCCACGGTCCCCTCCGCCTTCCTCTCAGCACACCTCGCTGCTTCCTCTGGAGGTGCCTTCAGTGGAAACTTACCTTTGTCTGCTAGACTGCGGCTGTGGGTGCGTCATTAAGTGAGTGCGGTTTCTCCTTTTTTCTCCTCCTCAGAAACTGCTTTGTGAAAAATATCTGACGAGATTATTTTCCTTTAATCTGAGCTGTCATACATAGTTATCATAGAGACCTGCCTGTTTATTCTTTGGCGCCATCTGGAGTACTACCTATTACATTGCACACCCACGGATTCTCAAGATTCTTTATTTGCCTCCAAAACCTTATTTAAAAGCAGAAGACTACAAGGTAAACTCTGTGCTAAAATTTAGTGAACCATAAATGCCTATAGATTTTAGTGCCTTGAAAAACTAGTTACATTTTTATTTTTTATGTTTGCAGGTTGCTAAGAGTGAATTGGGTAAATCAGGAGCTATTAATACTTAGCTACTAGACATGACTATTTCTTGCATTTTACCTTCTGTCCATGGAAATTGTGCTGAGCATAAGAGTATTCTAGAGCCTGCTCTTCAGCTGTTCCTCAGCTTCTCGCAGTTAAGGGCTGACCTAGCTCCAGAGTCCTCTGGTCATAAGTACTTCTCTAGAAGAGTGAGTCAGTCACTAGGCTGTGATTCTTACTGCTGGAGTGGGCCTCTGACCAATGAGCTTGTATTATATCCCTTATGTGGGAAGAAATAGAGAAAAACTACTGAACCCTGGCTTGGTCCAGTGAAATGCTTGCCAGGGGCTTCCATTTGCTGAAAGTTAAAAATTGAGTCCCCAGTCTTGGACCATGTTTTTTCTGATACAACTGTTTATTGTCATTCAGGTTCCTCCACTGGGTAGTAGATATGTACTTGCAAAACTGGTGTGACTGTGCCTTTTATCTCTAGATTCCTTCGCCTCGGAAACCAATCTAGATTTTAGAAGTGGGCTGACTATAGTGAGTCAACATGATATAGACCAGGTAAGGTTCTATTCTCATATTTTTTCTCTTTATTAAAGGAATGCCTGGTGTGTTAATAAGATTATGATTTCCAGGGTTGCATATAGAGATCTGGTTTGAGTAGCTTGGCCACTGAACAGCTTATGTGACTTTGAACAACTTATCTTCTGAGTCTGAATTTCTTCATCTAAGAAATGGAAAGGATAAATGAACCTCAGGGTTTTGTCAGAATTAAATGAGATTTCATGTATGTGAGGCTCCTAGTGTTATGCCTGGAATGTAGTAGGTATGTGTTCAGCAATTGGAAGGTATTATGATCTAGAAACTTCTAATATCATCTCATTAGCTTTGTAGAATTTTTAGGCACAAAGTATCACCCAATACTTAATTTTTCAGGAAATAATTTAATGATGAGATTGAGAAAAAATTAAAGTAAAAACTTCATATTAAACTAATAGCAAAGTCATGTTCCTAACAAAGCAGGTATCAATCAGGGTGTGTGATATTAGGGAAAATGAATTACAGCTAGATGCACTACTAGGCATCTGAATGTCCTTAGCCATGATTGATTGATAAAGCCTCTGCTCTTCCCTAATCTCTCTTGGTTGCTGCCTTTCTTAAAGCTGAAGGTTGGGTCTTACCCAGGAAAGAGAGGTGCAGTTACAGCAGCCTCGAGACCCCACCTAGCCAGATGTCATGGATACCATGCTCTCATCCTGGTCTGGACTACATTTGCCCCTTAGTGGCTTTACAAAGGAATTCATTTTTTGGCTAGGCTGGTTTAGGAAAGCTAGTGTTAATTGTACCATGCGCAGAATTAGCTGAAGAATAGATCATCCAGGGGATGTTTAATAAATATATGTTGAAATAATTGCTATTATTGTTTCATTTGCACTGGTCTATTATAAAACTAGAAAAAAATGCAGGATTAATAAATAATCTTACTCCATGTTGTGATTTTAGTGTAAAACTGAAGACAGATAGATTTATCTAATTTCGTCCTTAATTTTAGCCTTTCTATGTAACACCAAAAAGGTCCATCTGAAACTACATATGCATTCTAGAATACATATGAATTCTAAAACATATACCAGGTTTACCCCTCTTTAGTTCTTGAAAACAAAAGCATGCAAATAGTTTTTTAAAAATTGTAAAATGAGGCACCCACTCGTACTAACTTCTTGCATGGCCCTTTAGGAAATGTTTTGTATGTATATCAGTATCAACAATTGTTGCTATTTAAAGCAGATTTAAAAATTTACAATTTATACAAGAAAGGAAAGAGGGAAAAACACTGGAATCATACCCAAAAATTCTAAGGTGGAAAATGTGAATGTTTAGTTAATTTGTACCACTTACAAATATTCAAAAGTATTTTCCATTGGAAACACCACATTACAAAAATTCAAAGATATTTTAAATTGAAACATACAAACTAAAATATTTGAGACAGCAGTTTTAATAATAAAATGTCATCTGTGTTACCCCTAGCTTCAGGCTGATGCCATCAGTGCTTTTGGAGAATCACTACAAAAGAAACTTCTGGACATCGAAGGACTGTATTCAAAAGTTCGATCTCGATATAGTTTCATACAGGCTCTTGTCAGACGTATCCGTGGGCTACTGAGGATATCAAGGAACTGACAGCTTGTGCTTATACTCTTCTGTGGAAGAGATGACTTGGGGAAACTCTCCTTTTTACAGACTAGTTTGTTTCTAAATTATGACCAAAAAATATTTTGCTATTCCTTTCTTTATATATGGACATCTTTTCTGTAAACTTCTTTGCTTGGTTCCATCCTCACTATTAAAAAATAAATACTTTTTAAAAAAAACAAAACAAATGTCTGCTTAGTCTTTTGAAATTTTATGTAGAAAATGATCAACATTGTCAGCAATCTAACAAACCCTCCACACTGGAGATACTATTCTGAATGCTAAATTAAAGGCATCGTTTGGAAATTCCAATTTTTTCACCCTTTTTACCTACATCACACTTCTTTGATATTCAGGGTTACTTCATGGGGTAGAGTGTGGATAATAAACTATAGCCATGTTCTTTTATAGAATAGCGTACCCAATACTGTGAAAAATGTATTATGGAAATATCTCAGAAAATCAAGCCATTTCTTTCGTAAAATTATTTAGCTTTTGCATTTTTTCTGCATGTAAAATGACAATACAGTTGTCCCTTGGTATCTGAAGGGAATGGATTCTAGGATCTCCACATGCACTTGAACTTGATATTCAAGTACATTATATAAAACTGCACAGTATTTGCATATAACCTAAGCATGGCCTCCCATATGCTTTAAATCATCTAAATCATCTCTAGATTATTTAATATGTAATACAATGTAAATGCTATAAAAATAGTTGTTATACTGTATTTTTAAATTTTTATTTTTGTATTGTTATATTTTTCTGAATATTTTCGATCTGCAGTTGGTAGAATCTGAGAATGCAGACCCACCGATATGGAAGACTGTATGATAATTTGCATTTTTTTCCTTAGAAATGATTATGAAATTTCTCAAATTGATCATCTGCTCATATAATTAATATGATAGCTACCTATCCCCAGGGCAAAAAAATTTACTTAATAACCACTCATTTCTTGCCCAACTGTTTATATGTTCAAGTGATTATATCATCTGAAAGTACATTTTTCCCTTTCTGGCCAGCAGTTATTTTAGCGTAATGTATAAGGAGAGCCTGCTAAGAGAGGCAAGAGTCTTAACTCTCATGTAGTAGCAGGAAATTAATACTTAGTTCTATAGTGTTGTAGTGTTGCTTTTAAAAAGATCTCACAGTAAAATTTCTATGGCTTTTTAGCATCTTTTCAAAAAAGCTTTGTCAGTATTATATTTTGAAATTACTGCAATGCCCACTAGTTAAACATTACTTTTTAGCTGGAAAGCATCCTGTTAATAAATTGAAGTCTTAGAGGGATGTGAATAAATAAATTACTGGATCCAAAATGTAGTCACAATACCTGTTGCTCTGCTGGTCAGGCATGTGGTAATCTTTATGATCTGGAACACAGGCATGAACCCAGAAAAAATCAGCATGGAGCTTGGGGTATGAAATTAAAGCATTTTATTAGGTCATTAAGTATGGAATGTCTAATTTCCTTAAGTAGTAAGTATGACAGTTGATATTTCTGACATTTCACTTTAACACTTTTTTTTTTTTTCTCTATTGCGAAAGTACATCCTCCGTCTTTCAAATGCACATTTTGGCTTGTGATTATCTTTCACATTTTTAGGGCAATTTTTGTGAAACCATAGATAAGTCAAAAATTCGTGTTATTTTTGAATATCAGTTCCATCATGGAACCAATGCAGTGCAGACAGCTCTAAATATCATCGAAGCGTTCGGGAAGGATGTGGCTAATGAATGCACAGTACGTTGATGGTTTGAGAAGTCCCACTCTGGTGATTTTAATTTTGAAAGTAAGCCACGTAGGTGACCTGAGACCAAGGTGGAAAGCTGTAGTGGAAGGAAATCCCTCTCAACCTATGCATGCAAGCAGCAAGGTTTGATGTTACTATTCCAACACTATTGGACTATTTGAAACAAATTGGCAAGGTAAAGAAACTGGACAGATGGGTACCACGTGAATTAAATGAGCGTCAGAAGAGAAATCGGCTAGCAGCTTGCCTTTCTTTGCTGTCACAACAAAGGCGAACCATTTATACAGCATATTGTTACGTGTGATGAAAAATAAATTCTTTCTGACAATTCCAAGTACTCGGCACAATGACTGGATAAAGATGAAGTGCCAACACAGTCCAAAACTAAATATTCATCAGAAAAAGCTAATGGTGTCTATTTGGTGGTACAGCGCTGGTATTATCCACTACAGCTTCATGAAACCTGGTCAATTAATTACCGTGGATGTCTACTGCAACCAATTTGAAGATGCTTGTGATTAAGCAGCCAAGACCGGTCAACAGAGACAGGCTAAATCCTCTTGCAAGAAAGACCACATGTCCCAAAAAAACACTGCTGCTCAAACTACAGAGGCTGGACTTGGAAACTCTGTCATCCATCATATTCACAAGACCTTGCACCAATTGACTGCCACTTCTTCCAGGCTTTGGACCACTTCTTGAAAAGTAAAATACTCCATTCGCAACAAGGTGTGGAAAACGCCTTTTGCGATTTCATTGCCACTCGATTTCCGGCTTCTTTTTTTTTTGTGACAGAGTCTCACTCTGTTGCCCAGGTTAGAGTGCCATGGCATCAGCATAGCTCACAGCAACCTCAAACTCCTGGGCTCAAGCAATCCTACTGCCTCAGCCTCCCAAGTAGCTGGGACTACAGGCATGTGCCACCATGCCGGGCTAATTTTTTCTATATATTTTTAGTTTGCCAATTAATTTTTTTCTATTTTCAGTAGAGATGGGGGTCTCGCTTTTGCTCAGGCTGGTTTTGAACTCCTAACCTTGAGCCATCCTCCCGCCTCGGTCTCCCAGAGTGCTAGGATTACAGGCATGAGTCAGCACACCCGGCCAATTTCCAGGCTTCTTTGCTGCAGGCATACGCAACCTACCCTTAAGATGGCAAAACTGTCGAAAGTCTAGGTGCACAATTTAATTGTGCTGCTTCTTGTTTGGGATATAATAAACTACACTTTTGTGTGTTTTTTTGTTTGTTTGTGAGACAGAGTCTCACTCTCTTGCCTGGGCTAGAGTGCCATAGTGTCAGCCTAGCTCACTGCAACCTCAAACTCCTGGGCTCAAGCGATCCTCCTGCCTCAGCCTCCTGGGTAGCTGAGACTACAGGCACTGCCACCGTGCCTGGCTAATTTTTTTTCTATTTTTAGTTCTTTTGCTAATTTCTTTCTATTTATATAGTAGAGATGGGGTCTTGCTCTTGCTCAGGCTGGTCTCGAACTCCTGAGCTCCCGCCTTGGCCTCCCAGAGTGCTAGGATTACAGGTGTGAGCCACCTTGCCTGGCCTAAACTACACTTTTGATTTGAAATCGGACATTTCATATGCAATGACCTAATAGAAACCTCTGAAGTGTGAAGCCTTCCCAACAGGAGAAAGATATTAGCCAAATTTGGAATTAAGATTTTGGATTTACTAAGCTTCATTGCCTTGTTTTCTAATCAATTTTTCCAAAATTACAGCTGATTGGATGGATCAATTTGGGCAGTGGAGGAGTGTGTGGGAAGCGGTGGCAGGAAGGCCTGCAGGTGCATTGCATTGGTGACCAAAAATGGTGTGTTTGTATGGAACAGCCAGGACAAGCTAGCACTGGGCCTGCCTCTCTGTTCCCTGGGGCATTCTGTTCCCTGGCGCATGGAGAGAGGGCGCTCTTCAGCAAAGCAAAGTAAAGGGGATAAATCCAGGTTTTAAGTATTTTGCTTTAAAAAGTTTTAGCATGTAAAGAGTAGGTTGGTTTATTCCTCAACAATACTAAATAAATGTAGAATTTTAGTTTGTTGTTTCTACTGAGTTCATCAGTTTCGTGGGATTAGAATATCAAAAACAGTTACATATCCTCTTCCTAGTCATGACTCCTGTAGTTTTGATAAATTGGTAACATAGAAATTATATATCCAAACTTTATCTGAGCTGTAATAGCTGTTGATACGCAAGCTAGCCTTTTCCAAATATTGTTTTCCCATCTTGAAAAATTTTGAATCTTCAGAAGAGTTGGAAGAACAGTACAATGAACCCATATACTTTTCACCTAGATCACTAGTTGTCCACAGTTTGCACATTTGCTTTTTAATATGTTTATGTACTGGTTTTCTTTAAGATGTAGACATCATGACACTTTCCCTAAATACTTTAGCAAGTAAGAACAACTGAATTCTCCCTCCTAATCACAATACTATTATAACAGTCAAGGCATTGTACAATACAAAATTCCTAATATTCTGTCCATATTAAAATTTCTTCAATTGTCCCCAAAATGTGCTTCAAAACTGTTTTTTTGGCCCAGGATCCAATAATTAAGAATAACACATTACATTTAGATACCTCTTTAATTACTTTTATTAATAAAACAGTTCCTTGCCTTTTTGGAGGAGTAAGGGGCTTTTATAACTGATATTTTTTAGCTGTTTTGAAAAAGAACCCACAATTTGTTTTCTTTTGATGAGATTCCGGTTAAATATTTTTGGCTCGAATACAATTGTACCGGTGATGCTGGGCATGAGGAGGTATGTATCAGCCCGCACCAGACACGTGACTGGCATTTATTGATCCGTCACATTATCTTATTTGGTCCCCACAACAGCTGAACAAGGGGCTTGCGTTAGCCCCATTTACAGAGGTGGAAACCGAACCTCAAGAAAGGTTAAGTGGCTTGCTCACGGCTGCCAGGTGGTGCAAGGCAATCATGACTTGGACTCAGCTGTGCCAGACTCCAAAGGCCTCCTTCCTAACTACTTAAGCGCCCAACCCCTATCATTGCTCCTCAACTGAGATTACACAGCACACCCGTGGAGCTTTGACAAACACTGGCCTCCCTTCCTCCCCTGCAGAGTCCTGCGTTGCAGAAGCTCCCAGGCCATACAGCTGCACACCTTGGGATGGGGCACGAACCCCTAAGCCTGCGCACCTAGGGATGGGACCCCTGCCTCTTACCCCGTCCTTCTAGGCCAGGCTGTGCGCCAGAATCGTCGGCGTGCGGCTCCAGGCTGTGAGCCCGGCGCGCTCCGCCAGGGGACGCCAGGACGCTGTGAGCTGCTTCCCGGCGCGGGTGAGGAAGGAGGAGAGGGGCGGGGAGTGACCCGGAAGTCGACGGCAGGCTCCGCCCCTCGCGCCGGGCTGGCAGGCTCGGACCGGCCCGCGGAGCTGCAGCCTCCCTCACCGCCCTCCTCGTCGACATCATGCTCCAGTTCCTGGTGAGTGGAGCTGCCGAGGAGAGGGCCTGCGGCGCGGGGTTCACCTCGGGCCTCTCTTCCCCCCCGAGGCGGCCTTGGCCGGGGCACGTGGGCGTAGTTCCGGCGGTCCCCTCAGCCCCCGCGCCTGGTCGGCGCCTCTCAGGGTGGCCCGTGGGGTTTTCTTCCTGCCTCCCCGTAAAACCCTTCGCCAGTACTTTTCTGCAGCCATCCAAGTCGCTGAAAGTGTGAGGTGTCAGACAGAGTATGAGTCTTCAAAGCCGCTCCCCGTGTGCCGCGCCTGCGCTTGTTGTGAAATGCTCGTGTTAAAGCTTGTGTGGTCCTTTCCGTAGTCGACTCCCTTTCCGCGCTCCTGCCGTAGACACAGACCCTGTCCCTGACTAGAGCTCTGCCGGCTGGCGTTTTGGAAGGTAGGAGGGCGGGAGGGCCAGGAGTAAACTTTAAATTGGCCATCGCACGAGGTCAGAGTTAGAGGCTTAGCGAGCCCTCATCAGACCTTTCAGACTTTGTGAGTCAGACGCCAGTGTACAAGTAATTTTTCCCAAATGAGTAAGCGTGAGTAAGCAGATTATTTCTCATGCCTCCTTATTTGAGTTAAAAACGAGTTTTCTGGCAAAACTCAACGTATTTCAAGGATTGCCCGGTGAAAGTTCCAGGAAGATTTGCCAATCAGATTTTCAAGTGAAAGTTTTTCTACCAAGTTTATGTGCGTTCAAAACTTGGTGCTTTCGATCCCGAATTCTTACAAGAGGCAGATATTCTAATATCTTTCAGATGTTCAGTGGAGTTCTGGTGCTCTGGAAATGAGATTCTTTCCCAAATGCTGTACTTTTTTTATCAAATTAAAACACAAAACGTGTCCTTTCTGACCTCTTGAAAGATGGTAGTTGATTGTGAAATCCAACGAGTCGAAAGAGAGTATCCTTGACCCACACTGCCCAACTAAGACAGGGCTGCTCCTTTGCCTGTGGGAGTTTCTCCACTGTCTTTACTAGGTGTTAGCTTGAGAGGTAGGAATAATTACAGTCATTTACTTGCAGGAAACAGTAGGTTAAAAGCAGTATCACTTAGCCCCAAGTGTAGGATGATATAATTGAACCACCTACATCTGTTGCTCATTGATAAACTGGGAGGACATGATTGATTTACAATCAACTTTTAAGTTCTTTTTGCTGAATGAGTTTATTTGGTGCTGGAGTAAACTTTTTTGCTGTGTGGAAACATGATTTGAGAATTCAGAATTCTCAGCATGTAAGGAGAGATACTGAAGCTATCCATTCAATTCCTAGCTTGGAAGTAACTGGAATACTCATAGGTTCTCTCACCTTCTGGTCTCCCACCTCATTTCCTTTGAAAATAGTATATACTTTTCACATTGATTCCACCTCTGTCAAATGATTCACTACCACTGTGAAATTGGGCATGTCTGTCTATCTGTCTGTTATCAGTCATTTCATCTATAAAACAATGACCATCATGTCGTAGTATTTAAGAGGTTAGACTCCAGAATCAGACTTCTGGGTTTGAACCCTACCTCCATCATTTTCAAGCTGTAGGAGCTTGGGCAGATTATTTAAATTTCCTATGTTTCAGTGTCCACATCTGAAAATGGGAACTCACCTCATGGTTTCCTTGTGAGGATTAAAAATAACATGTTAAAGTACTTAAAAACAGTGGCACTTAACAAGGATTCAGATATCGTTTTCTTTTGCAGGGTGTCAATTGAACTCTGGTTTAGTTTCTTCTCAGAAATGGGAATTAGCTTCCCTCCAAAGGGTAGGTGATGAGAAAGGTTTGGAAGTGATGGAACAGTCGCAAGTTAAGCGTGTGCGTTGTCATCACTCATTTTGGAACCCTCTAAAGTGTTTCCTACGGTTCGTTGAGCACAATTTGAAAACCAGCATACTTGATTGTGTTGCTTATATATTCCTTCCATTGTTCATCGTCTTCAGATTAAAATATTCACCCATTGTCCCTGTCTTGACACCTTGTTCCTGTGATTTTGCTGCAGTAACTTCCTTAATTGTAGTATGGTTTAGCTATAGCTATTTTAAGGATGCTTTCAATAGCCTGTTACAAAAATGTACAGAGGCACTGCTGGGGGCTTTGTGCACACTGCCTGTGGTACTATTCCCGGTAATCTGTTACTTTTCTTACCTCTTGAAGTCCCCAACACTTGGTACTCTTAAATCATGTCATCTTTAATCCCTCCTCCCTTGGCTTTGGGATCCCATATCTCAAGGACTTTCCAATATTCTTTCACATTATAACACATCAGAATTATTTTTATAAAGGAACCTGCGCAGAGTGAAGATGACAGGCTCTGGGCACAGATAGCTCCAAGGGCTGAGAGAATCATATCTGGGTATACCAGTTGGGGAACTGCTCTATCTAATCTCTCCTGTTTTTACTGGCTGCTTCTCCCTGCTTCTCGGTTACCGTGTGTTGCTCAAGAGTCAGTCCTTGATCCTCCGCTCTTCTCTCCAAACCCACCCTCAGTGGGTCTGTTGCTTGTCATACTATTATCACCTTTCACTTCTTTGCAGACAGCTTCCAAAACTAGGAGTTTTCTCTGAGTTCCAGTTCCTGGCATTAGCTGCCAACTGAACATTTCTGGTCTTACCCTCCATTTCAGACTCCACATGTCTGGCCTTGTTACCTGCCCTCCCCCCCACATCCCCTACCCTACACCTAACTTATGTCTTTGTTCTGCTGCCCTGAGTCTCTCACATTTGAAATGTTGACATAATCTTTGATTTATTTCTCTCCTTCATTTCCCCTGTCATTTTCCCACCATGTGCCTGGCATGTCTATTTACCTGCTGTGTAATCTTGGGCAAGTAACTTAACTGCTCTGTGCCTCAGTTTCCTCAACATAAACTGGGCAATAACAGTATCTGCTTTATAAGGCTGTGAAGAACTTGAATTAACTCATGAGAAAAGAGAATGCTGCCTTGTGCTTAGTGAGCACTCAGTAAATGTTAGCTATTGTTTTAAGCCATTATGTCTCCATTAATCACCTTATGAAGAGTTCTCTGTATGTTCCCACTGCCAACTTCACAGAGTACGCCTTTTTCACTCTACCCTCGGACTAGCTACACTATCTAGCTGGTGTAAAATTGTAGATTGTGAGTTGGAAGGGCTATTTTAGTTCTCTAGTCCAGCTAACATGCTGATGCCTCAGTCTTCACTACTAAGGGGCATCCCATTTATCTTTGGTCATCTCTGCCTACAATAGGCTCATTATTTCCTCTGGTAATCTCTTTCGTTTTTGGTTAGTGTCTCCTTACCCAGTTCTCCTTGATGTTAAAGAGCCATTCTTATCCACTTGAGAACCTTTTACATACTTGACATTATCTTGGCACTTCTCTCAACCCCTCCCACCCCCACCCCTCTGTCTTGTCTTTAGGCTAAACATTTCTACTTCTTCCATCCATTCTTCATGATTTCAAGTTCATGTGGTTACACTTCTCTAAATATGGCACTGCCCTGTTATATAGTCTGATAAGCCTTAGCAAAGCAGGGCTATTGCCTCTAGTTCTATACGTATCCTTTGCTGCCCTTGGTTCTGTCCTTCCCTCTTGCAGCTGCCAGGGTAATCAAGATTAATTGCCTTACTCACATGCTCAGAAACTGTCAGTAGCCCCTGCATCCATCCTTCCACATTAAATCATAACCACTTTCACTTGATTTTGCTAATCTGGCTCCACTTTCCATTCCCACTGCCCTTCAACAGAGTCCTGTTTTAGATTGGCTAGGCTAATCTTACCAGTCCGTAACCAACCTGTGGACCTTCTTGTGTTCATACCTTCCCACATGGTTTTCCCTTTATTCTGCCTTTTGTCTTCCTCACTACTCTTTGTGGACCAACTCCCATCTTTTTCCGTGAGGCCTTCCTGATGACTTTAGCTCCTAAAACTTCACACCATTATGTCTTTATACTATTATGATCCATCTCCCCATTTATTTAGGTCTCATATGTCTTTCATCAGTTTTTTTTTTTTTTGAGACAGAGTCTCACTGTGTTGCCTGGGCTAGAGTGCCGTGGTGTCAGCCTAGCTCACAGCAACCTCAAACTCCTGGGCTCAAGCAATCCTTCTGCCTCAGCCTCCCGAGTAGCTGGGACTACAAACATGCACCACCATGCCCGGCTAATTTTTTTCTATATATTTTAGTTGGCCAATTAATTTCT
>CAUYRT010089036.1:0-28138 GCA_963574885.1 Lepilemur ruficaudatus | reverse complement strand
GCATGCAGAGAGTATATAACTATTTCCTTATGTTTTATTTCTTTCATGGTTTTTAAACATTAAGAATTTTATTCTGTCTAGGCCAGGCGTGGTGGCTCACGCCTGTAATCCTAGCACTCTGGGAGGCCAAGGAGGGCAGATTTCTCAAGGTCAGGAGTTCGAAACCAGCCTGAGCAAGAGAGAGACCCCGTCTCTACCAAAAATAGAAAGAAATTAATTGGCCAACTAAAAATATATAGAAAAAATTAGCCGGGCATGGTGGCACATGCCTGTAGTCCCAGCTACTCGGGAGGCTGAGGCCGAAGGATCGCTTGAGCCCAGGAGTTTGAGGTTGCTGTGAGCTAGGCTGATGCCATGGCAGTCTAGCCCGGGCAACAGAGTGAGAGTCTGTCTCAAAAAAACCCAAAAAACAACAACAACAACAAAAAAGAATTTTATTCTATCTAAAGTTTATTATGGTGCACTGTATGAAATTTGAGTCTACGTTATAGCAGTTTTTTGGATTTTGCAGTTTGTGTCAAGAACTCTATCAGGAGTTAAGGATCATGCCACTGATCTATTTATGACAACTAGTGCCAAGTTCCATGTAATAGGTTTTGCAGTAGCCAAAAATTATTAGTGATTGAATGGACCAAATTTAGCAAACCAATGAATAAATGAATCTGGTTCACTTACCAACTTACTTATTGACATGCTTCTAGCTTTATAAATTTTTCCCAGTGTAACTTTACTCAGGAAAATGTTGTAGACAAATGTTCTGTTTGGAAAGATTCTTTGTTTCATAGATTATAGGTTTGTTATACAAATGTACTTTAGGTTGACTTAAAAATGTTAAAAAATAAATTACCTAAAGTTTTACTAATTTTACAAATATATTTATTTTGGTCTTTCTAGAATCTGTGTTTGTGGATATCCTCGACAACATGTAAGAAAATATAAAGGTATAAGTAGCAGGATACCAGTTTCTTCAGGATTCATGGTACAAATGTTAACAGGAATTTATTTTGCCTTGTAAGTTTATCTCATATACAAACTAAACCTTTCATTTCTTTGGAAAATTATAGTCTGTTAATCTATAGTCACTATATTATAATCTTGACAGATAAAAAATCAGCATAGTTTTTGTGAAAGAATATGAATCAAGATCTTGATAATAGGTTTATTATTTAAAACAAGTTCTGAAGAATTTATAAGTAAAACATTTCATCATCTTTCTTTAATTCAAGGGCAGAATGAAAATTAGTAACACTTAAATATACTCATAGTCCCTTTATTACTTTTTTTGGCTGTAATTTCCAAATAGATTTTTTTCTCCAATAAATGTCTTTTTCCATTTCTGGAAACTTTAGCTCTTAAAAAACATTTTAGAGCCTCTTTGATTAGAAATAGTTCATTATTAACTTACTATTAATTTCTCATATTAGCGCTTAGTCTTACCTAGTGACTTAGGTAATAGTATTTTTTCTTTGGACCCTATCTTTTACTTTGTAATTCTCTTATTACACATGTCGTACTATACTTTGCATTATATTTACTTGATACTTTAATTTTTCCTGGTAGATTATAAGCTTCTTGCCTGAACGCAGAAATTATGGGCTGCGGGTCAAGTGTGACCTGCTGCCTGTTCTTATAAAGTTTTATTGAAACATAGTGACACTCATTTGTTTATGTATTGTCTATGGCTGCTTTTGTGCTGCAGTGACAGAGTTGAATAGTTGTGATAGACACTCAAAGGCCCACAAGCCGAAAATACTTGTCTTACCCTTTAAGAAAAAATTTTCTGACCCCTGTGTTAGCCCATTAATATTGTCCCACTGTTCTTGGATGCTCTGTTTTATTTTACCTTTTTTTTGTTTATGTTTCAGTTTGAGTAATTTCTCCCATCCAAGTATAACCAGGCCCAATATTCTTAGCTTCTGAGATCAGATGAAATCATGTGTGTTCAGGCCATAGACAGTTTAAGTAATTTCTGTTGATCTATTCTATCTTCATGTTTACTGATTTTTTTTCCTTGACTAGATTGAGTCTACTAATGAGGCCACTAAAGGCATTCTTTACCTCTGTTACTATGTTTTATTTCCAGCCTTTTCATTTGACTCTCTTGTAGTTCCCATCTTCCTGCTGAAATCTCCATCTGTTCATGCATGTTATCCATTTCTTCCACTAGCCTTTAGTATATTAATCATAGTTATTTTAATTTCCCCAATAACTTCAACGTCTGGATCATTTCTGAATTTAGTTCTATTGATTGCTCTATCTCTTGATCGGGGTTTTTTTTTTCCTTGCTTTTTGCATGGTTTGCAATTTTTGATTGTTTATGATTTTTTTCAGGGGTAGAACAGTAGAGACTGAGGTAAATATTTATAACAGGAAATAGGCAGGCATCTTTTCTTTTAGGCTGCTAGTAGAGCTGTATTACAGGCAAGAGTGAGCTGGGGTTCGGTTTTGTTATTTATATGGTTACCTTCAGGGTACCACCTACTTCAAATTGTTTTAGTGCTACTTGGTACATAGAGTGGGAACTGGATTGCTGAAGGGTTTTTCTTAATATTCCTGCTTCATCCTCAGCTTTCAGCCTTCTCTATATGCCTATACTTCAGAGAGGGTCTCTCTCCATGTTCTTGTCCCTCCTCTAGCAGTAGAGTGTTGTTGCTTGTTTCTAGGTGTATACTAGCCTGGTGGCGGGGGTAGGAGGATAAGGGGAGGATCGAGGGAAGTAGTGTTCTCTGTTGTCTTGTTCTGGCCTCAGTTCTAGGCAGACCCCATATCCCTGCATCCCAGGGATGGAAATGTCTCAGTAGTCCTGTCCCACCTCCAGCGGTAAGAGACCTCTAGTGATCTCAGCATAGAATGAGGGCTTTTTTTTTTTCTTTTTCTTACCATGAGAGCCAAATTGATCTTCACGTGTGTCCTGGAGGTGAAAGGGTTTGCTGCTCTTTCCCCAAAGGCTTTAAAACTATTGTTCCATGTAAGAAAATTGTCTGGCTGGGTCTTTGTGCTTTCTCCATATGAATGGCCACTCTTCTTCTTCAGGCCTGTACTGCCAATGGCAGCTTTCTCTGGTCCTCTGCCCTGTTTTCAGTTTTTCTTGTGAATATGGAGAAGACCCTGTGAATGGGTATGAGCTCCCTATATATGTGCTCCCAGAGATTCTATATACTCTCATGCTAGCCCATAGCTAGCTTTTAGCAATTTGGTTTTTATGAATTTATTAAAAAGTTTAGGTGAATTCTTCTTACTCCCTTGTGGTCTCTTACTCTATTGTGGTCCATCTCTCCTTAGAGGCACCTGTCTACCCTTAGAGTTCAGGCTACTTGGATGCCCTGTAACCTCAGCTCTTTGATGGATTCATGGGAAGCTCTGGTTTTGAAGATTACCTGGCTTTGTTTTGTTTTTAGGGAGCAGTGTTCTTTCCAGTTTTTTAGGCCTCACTTATGCTGTTGATGTAGTTCATGCCTCCTTATTTTGTTGGCAGATGACCAAGCCATTGTCTCTCTGTTCATTTAGCTGATTTTTAGGAAGGGCTTAGCATATCTAAAAATTTTCATACACACACGTACACATACTTTTCCACTCATATTTCTTTGCTAGTTGCAACATACATCATGTACACTTCTAAATGACTATCAAAATGTAAAGAAATAACTACTCAGGATATTGCAAGCCATAGTTGTTGTAGATTCTCATTAAAAACTGTGGGAGTTATAGAGTAATTTGACCATAAAGTGTTCTGAACATTATTTGAGGTATATAATTTATTCTCTGACTTGCTTTGAAAGGGTAAAATGCTTTGAAAATTGCCTTAGCTTTTTTGATTTCTGTTCTATAAATAATCATGTTCTTTAGAGAAGAAATGTACATCTATAAAATTTTCTTTGCTATTAATAGGCTTTTAGATACAATTGAAAGGAATTAAAAGATTTATAAATACATTTTTAAGAGTAGTAGAATGTTAAGCACTGTGCTAATATGATCTGTTACTTTCCTCAGTAAAGATAGTTTCTCATTATATTTTGTTCAATTTTAATTTTTAGTTATAATGGAGAATGGGATCTAGCTCAAAAAGCATTGGATGATATTATATACAGAGCCCAGCTAGAATTATATCCAGAGCCATTGCTGGTAAGTACCTTACTGATTTATGTAATTTTATAATTTATGATTTCTCAACCTAGAACTATAAATTGAAAAGTAGCCATTCATGGTTCATTAATATGTCATTAATACTAAGTAATTCATGCTCTTGTTATACTTGGAAAATTTTATAATTTAAAAAGTTATATATAAAAATTTGAAAACTTTGTTAGAATAACTTCCTAGATTTCTGATAGTCTTTTTAACTTATGAGAATGCTCTCCTTAAAATACTTTAGCTGCACTTATTAATTAGCATTTAGAAATAGGTAATATTTTGAAAATTTTAACTTCATTACTTATATATTTAACCATGAGTTTTCTTCTGAGCTTGCTCTTCTTATTCTAAAGGATTTATGTATCATCTTATGAAATACCTTGGAAAAAGCCTTCTTTATATAAACCTGTTAGCATTTAGCATCATGTGTTATCTAAGGGTAAAATAATACATCTTTTAATGTCAATCTTAAACTATATTTTTCCTTTTTAGGTTGCTAATGCAATAAAGGCTTCATTGCCTCATGGTGCCATGAAATCTAGTAAGGAAGGTACAAGGTGTATTCAAGTTGAAATCACACCAACTTCCTCTAGAATATCAAGAAATGCAGTAACCAGCATGTCAATAAGAGGTCATAGGTGGAAAAGACATGGTAAGGAATACATCATTTTTTAAGTTAGAGCATTATTGATTTTTTCGCATTTTTCCCTGTACTTTTGGTGCTATAACTTTGAGCTTTAGTAAATAGTTACCATAGTAGTCTGAAAGAAAGAGCTGTAGTGTCACCCTTAATTCCCAATTCATTATCCAGGAGCAATACGCAACAAGAAAAATGGAGTCCCTTATGTTATACTTATAAATGAAAATTTATTGAAGAATTGTATTGGATTTTAAATTTTATTTCAATAGAGTAGGAGAGTAGGGAAAATGCATTTTAAAATTATTCATACATTTTGGGTTTCTATTCATATTTGCAAATATTCCTTAATGTTTCTGATTAACTCTCTAGCAAGTAAACTTGCATATTGAAGTAGAACAACTAATAGGGACTTTAAACATTTTGCCTGGATTTCTTAGTAAAGAATGCCATAGTATTGATCAAAGACTAGGCATTTCTATTTCCTCGAGATTATTTTTCTTTCAAGATTTTCTTGTATGTTAATATTTCTTCTTGTCTGCTTAATTTTATTATTTTCAAATTTTACTGAAAGTTAATTTCATTTACCATGGCTTTGTCACTGCTTTCCCATTTTCCTTCCTTCTCTTTTATTATTCTTTATTTAATTTTTTATACGTTCTATAACTTCCCTCATATCTAGAAGTTATTGCGATAGCAAGAATCCGTGTAGGCCAGGTGTGGTGGCTCACACCTGTAATCCTAGCACTCTGAGAGGCCAAGGCAGGAGGATCATTCAAGGTCAGGAGTTCGAAACCAGCCTGAGCAAGAGCAAGACCCCGTCTCTACTAAAGATAGAAAGAAATTAATTGGCCAACTAAAAATACATAGAAAAAATTAGCTGGGCATAGTAGTGCATGCCTGTAATCCCAGCTACTTTGGAGGCTGAGGCAGGAGGCTCGCTTGAGCCCAGGAGTTTGAGGTTGCTGTGAGCTAGGCTGATGCCATAGCATCCTAGCCTGGGCAATAGAGTGAAACTCTGTCTCAAAAAAAAAAAAAAAAAAAAAGAATCAATGTAATAAAGTCCTAAGTGTAAGTGTACATATAGGAATAACTTTCACTACTGGGTGTCAGGCAGATGGGAATGGGGAGGAGGGGATGGATATATACATACATAATGAGTGCGATGCGCACTGTCTGGGGCATGGACACACTTGAAGCTCTGACGGGGAGGGGGAGCAAGAGCAATATACGTAACCTAAACGTTTGTACCCCCGTAATATGCTGAAATAAAAAAAAAAAAAGAATCAGTGTAAGAAAGGAATTGCTGTCATCTTCCTTGGAAGGTAACCATTGGATGGGAACTATTAATAATAAGGCACTAATTTACCCCAAGCAAATATGTATATTAGAGGTAAAACAAAATCCATTCTCTGTTTTCTTCTTCCTATGAACTCACATGAAAATGGTAGTTCCTTTTGGTATATTTAGTTCCAGTTTTCTCATGATGTCTACAGAGAAAATGGGAAAGGAGAAGAATGAGATTATTTATGGTAAAATAGAAAGTTAATGATGAGAACAGTTGCCATTGTTTTCACTCCAGGGAATCTAGGAGATTGTATGTCAAAAAAGAATGACAATAAAATTATAGAGTTTACCCAATAATCATTTTTTATCTTTTTTTTTTAAAAGTTAGTGTGATAATTCTTGGAAGACCTGTAGGAAGGCATAAAAGATGTGGTGATGTTTGTCAATAGCAAGGCAAATTATGCTACTATTTAAAACATACGAAGTCTAAACATACTTCAGTTTCTTCCATGAAAATTATGCTACTAAATGGGGCTGGGTTATAGGTGGAAAGTCATTTAACTAGATATGTGGGTATCCTAAGATCAGAATCAAAGTCAGTTTTTTTGTTTTGGCATTGGTGTGTGAAAATAGGCACAGAGGCAATGAACCAGATCATATTGGTCACTGTGGCTGTAATTGCTCCCAACGACAGCTACAGAATGCAAGAATGAATTTTCATTTCTTTTCCACTTTCCCTTCTACCTGTTATTAATAGGTAGATACATTGGGAATTAGGGGCAAAAATATAGTTAAAAATGTGAAATGTGATGCTTCCCTGTATTTGTGCGTGTGGGTACATGAGAGGGTATGTGTGTGTGTCCAGGTATGCATTTAACAGAAGGAGGTATGTACCCTGCAATAAAATGGATGCCAGTTTTCCAGAAATATTTTAGAGGATAAATTTACCAAAACAAGAGAAAAGGCTGCTTGAATATATTGTATGTATTAGATTCATACATATCTTCCAGGTTCCAACTTGGCTGCCATTTGAGGGGCTGGCACTGTGTCTTAGGGCTGCAGCCTCATTAAAGTAGCCTTCTTATTACCTATCCCCCTTCACAACTCTAACACTTGGGCAAATCCTGTTTATGATCATAAAAAAGTCACAGATGAGGATATAGAAGAGAATGAACTATGAAAAGCAAGTCACATGAATGCAGCAGATGCAGAATACAGGGTAGCCTTGTTTGTCATTCTTCTGTGGTGTGAATTCCCTCTATCCAGTGGACTCTAGAACATTCCTACTCTGAAGTCCTTTTTATTAGCTTCTATGGGTAGGTTGCCTTCTCGTTTTTTAGGGTAGTCTTGGCTTTCCTTTCTAGAGTAGTACTTTTCATTAAGATACCATGTTCTGCTGAATTAAAAATGTTTCTATTTTCCATCCTCATGGTCCTGATTCCTACTTGAACAGATTATTGTCCTGGGCTTTCCAGCCAGCGCTGGCTTTTTGTGGGGGAAATAGGTATCTTTGCTACAGATCTTAAATATATAGATAGTTCTCAAGGTATAAATAGGTTTTTCAATTTAATTTTATTTGTATATAAATAATATTTATTGTATTTATGTATAAACTATTAATATAACAAAATTTAATTTATTTATGCATTTCTTTAGAAACAATGTTAATGGGCCTGTAGATTCTAGGGTGACCCATAATAGCCTTTTTATCCCATGTTTCTGAAGCATAGTACTGTAGAATGGAAGTTCTATTTATGGCTGTGTGAGTTTCTATATTTGATGGAACTCTAAATATGTTTCCAATTCCACCCATATCTCCACCATCCCCTCACTACAACAACCTTCACAGGAGGAGGATTTCTTCCCAAAGCCTTGACTGTGTCTGTCTTACCACGGAAACAAGAAATATGCATCCCTAAGCCAGTAGTGATGAGGGTTGGCAAAGGAGACAGGACAAGAAACAGGAACTTTAAGGAATATTCTTTTTTCTCTTTCTCTCTCTCTTTGCATCTTTGTTTCCCCAGTTCTGGGAAAGAAGAAAACAATTGGCCCTTTTTTCTGTTGGGTCTATTCCCTTCTTCTTTTCTTTTTTCTTTTATTTATTTGTCTTTATTTATTGCCTCTCTTCTTTTTTTTTCCTCTTTCTATCTTATCTGGGTAGAAGAAGGAAAAGAGTGAGTAAAGTTCTCTCATGGAATCAGCCAAGCAGAGCTTTCTTTATTTGCTTTATTTCTTTCCATCTCCCTTTATCATTAAGGAATGTATATAATTAAGCCACATGAACGTATTGGTGTGTTTGCATATCTGAGTCACCAAAAATGATTACACAGTAAACAAATACACTAAATGGAAGCAATTAATGACATTTATTCTTTTCCGTTATTAGTAACAGAAAAATCTTTTATCTTTACTACCAAAACTCACATTCATGTTTTTTAAATTAACTTTAAACAGTTTTAATTACTTTTAAAATATTTTTTGAGCTGTTCTAGAATGTATTTCAGGATTCTCCAAAGCTTCATGGATCTGCTATTTTTTACATAACATTAAGAATTATTCACAGCTTATATTTTAATGGAAAGTATCCTAATAGAAGGTAAAAAATTACTTTATTCTTAACATTTACACCCATCTAAGAACATGCATCCCTTGCCTTGGTCTTGTTGTTGAATAACAACTCAAATTTCTAAAATTATGTTTTGACCAGTTCTAGTATTTGCTTGGCCCTGTGTTTTTTTTTTCAATTAATAAACTTTATTTTTTAGAGCAGTTTTAAGTTCACAGCAAAACTGAGTGGAAAACACAGAGAGTTCTCAAATATTCCCTGACCGCACACACATAGCCTCCCCCACTATCAATATCCTGCACTAGAATGGTACATTTGTAAAGCCCTGTAATTTAAATTTTGACCAAACAGTACATCCTCATAACAACTAAATAGGATGATTTTTAAAGAAAGCTTCATTTCAACTGAGGTGTTATTTTGGAGAGATCTATTTGAGGAGTAATAGCATGTTTGCTGATTTGCCCCACTTTTCACTTGATTATATTATTTTATTTTTGTGACAGGGTCTTGCTCTGTTGCCCAGAGCTGGAGTGCACCATCCATAGCTCATTACAACAACTCCTGACCTCAAGTGGTCCTCCTTCCTTAGCCTCCCAAGTAGTTAGAATTATAGGCGCACACTACCATGCCCAGCTAATTTTTAAATTTTTTGTAGAGACGCGGTCTTGCTATATTGCCTAGGCTGGTCACTTGATTATTTTAATATTTTACTGACATGGCTTAACTTAATGTGTTTTTAAACTTTTTAAACTTTGTGTTTAAATCTTTGAGAGTCATAATTTGAAAGTAAAATATAATTTGAGGAGGATAATAATAGAATAAACTTTAAAAAACATTAAGGTTAGAGAAAAATGAATAAATTATGACCATGATAAGAATCAAAATGAAAATTCCAATAAGAAAAAATAAGATAAAAATTAGTAAAATTATAAGATAAAAAATAAAATAAGATAAAATTGAGTAAAAATAATCTATTTTTTAAAATAACAAAAATACAATTTTACTTTAGAAAGTATTTCTTTATAACTATGCTTCAATTCTGTAGTCATTCTTAAATGCTGCTTTTAAATCTGTCTTCATCATCTACCATTTCAGCTATAAGAGCCCCTTTTCCTAAGTCCCTGAGTAGTTCTTCAACATCCCAAGATTCTAGTGCACAAGCAATACTTACTTATTGTCTTGTGCTTTTCCACTCCCTCCCCTCTTCCAAAGCAAATCTAATTGCTGTTTGTTGTTTGTTCTACCCAATTATCACCACCATTATTGCTCATTCTTCTTCCACTTTTTACAAAATTATCAATACTTGGAACAATGTCAGCAATTTTCCTTCTTTCATTTAAAATAGTTATTGAAATACCACTCATTAGTTCTATAAAAGTCCCCTAATTAAGTTATGATTGCAAGTAAGTGCTTATAGTTTTAATAAAAAGGCTTATCCAGTGAAATTACAATCCTTTACCATTCTTTCCACTTGTGCATTTGTGAGATAGTGAGATAAGTAAGTGAAAAGCATTTGGTATACTTTAAAGCTGTACATAAAGGCTGATTGTTAATTAAGAATTGTTTAATTTGTTTTATTAGCTACCAGTAATTGTATTCTTAATAGGTTTTTATTAGCTAGTCTGTTATTCAAATGATTCTGTGATTGATTAGTCCTTTCATAAAATTATAAGTTTTTGAAACTTGGGATTATCTCAATTTGAGTTAAACTTGTTTAGTTTGAGTGTAGTATTAAACACAAAAGAATACACATGTTATGTAACAGTAACAATCATTTTAATGACTTTTTTTTTGTAATTTTCATAGTCCTGAAGTACAGTAGTCTAATTTTGATTATCTGCCATTTATATCACAATTACAATCAGGATTTTAAAGATGTTGTTTTAATACCTATTATCTCAATACCAAGTTAACATGGAAGTAGAAACTCTAAAGAATTGGCTATTGTAATCATTGTTACATCTGCAACTAGAAATTTGCAGCAACAGCAATTGGCTATTGTAATCATTGTTACATCTGCAACTAGAAAATGCTTATGTTTTTGTTTTAAAAGTCTATACTTACTAAGGAAATTTAGAAAATCAAAAAAATTATCTGTTTTACAAAAAGTCATAAATGTTTTAATATCATGTTGAGAAGCTCCATTATTTTCAGATTCTAAAATGCTATTTAAGGAACACATTTTTCTGTCCTAAAATACATGATAAAACACTTGGACCAAAAATAAGCATTTTCTTCTGATCAAAGATTGCATGAATTTTAACTGGCATTTTTGATATGGAACGTTATACTCATGGAAGGCAAACTAAAATATTAGAAAATGTTAGATAACTCAAGGAAAAAGGACATATTAACCAAACAGCTAAAATATGTTGGCACATTTGGCACATGTGAATATTAAGAGAGGAAAAACTATGTACAGAATCCTGGCATGGCCAATTTTTGAAGAAAACAAAAAATCTTATTCTATTTCAACATCTCAGTCTTTGCTTCTGTCTTTGCGCAGCGTGCAGCTTTTAAACGCTTGGTCCTTATTCTGTGTTTCTGCAGCAGTTTCGTTTCCTCTAATCTGCCTTGTGAATTACTGGCCCAGATGGAGCGTTGTCACTGTGCTATTCTTTCTAACTTGGCACACACTTTATGCTCAATATTTTGTTACATTGATGTGACTTCTATTGATAAAAAATGCTAGTAAAATATGCAAATAGTTTATCTGTGTACCCGTCAATGGGTACCCATTGCAATCAGAATGAAATCCAAATTCTTTACTATGGCACACATGACCCTGGTAATATGACCTCTTGCTTACTGCTTTGACCTTGCTTTAAGACCACTCTCACCCTGGTTCACTAGATTTCTTTCATCTAACCCTTCAACATACTAAGCCATTTCTGCCATAAGGGCTTTCTTTGTCTAGTTATTTGGAATATTTGAGCTGAAATTTGAATGATGAAAATGTGCCTTGAGCTCTTTTCCTCCAGATTATTGTGTAGCCAGCACTTTTTCATCATTCACATCTCAGCTCAAATATCCCTTCCTCAAAAGAAGTCTTCCTGGACCACCTGTCTAAAGTAGCCTTTATCCCCTACTACCCTGCCTACTTTCTCCCATTATTCTTGTTTTCTTCATTGCATTTTCTGCTATTTAAGTTCTCTCATTTACTTAGTTTTTGTATTATAGTGTGAGCTCTGTTTCTGTATTATTGTGAGGGCAGTCTTTGTCTATCCTGTTAGTTATTGTATCCCCAGCCCCTAAAACGATGTTTGACACATTACAGGTACTCAATAAATTATAGTTGAATGCATGAATGAGTGAATGAATAATAAAGAAATTTATAACATAGGAAGAGCAATTTGTTCCTTCTTTTCTTGTTTTATTGAAGAACAGTCTAACAACATGATAGTAAACTGGGTAAAAGTAAAACTGGGTATTCACTTATATTTCAGCACTTAAAGAGTTTTCATTTTGGTTTTTTCCATATGTGTATGTATTTTTTAATAGTTGTACGTATTTAAATTTGTTTAGTATTTTACTTTTGTCTGTTTAATATTGTTAAACATTTTCCCAAGTTCTCCTAGTAAATCCAGTTATTTTAATGGCTACACAATACCACATTGATTTGATTTTCCATCACTTACTTAACCATTTTCCTAACATGTTAAATTATTTCTCATTTTTTGCTATTATAAATAACACTGTAAGGAGTAGCTTAATAAATATAGATAACATTTTTCTTCTATTGAATGGAATAAATTATAAACATAAAATAACTGTTTAAAGGTTATTAATTTGTTCAGGTATTTTATGGCATTAAAAATATCTGTATCTTAGCTGGCCATGGTGGCTAGTTTCCAAAATCCTAGCACTTTGGGAGGCTGAGGTGGGAGGATCAGTAGAGGCCAGGAGTTCGAGACCAGCCTGGGTATAGTGAGACCTGTCTCTACAAAAACTAAAAAATTAGCTGGATGTGGTGATGTGCACCTAAAGTCCCAGTGACTGACTCAGATGAGGCAGGAGGATCGCTTGAGCCCAGGGCTTGAGGTTGCAGTAAGCTATGAGGCAGTGAGCTATGATGACGCCACTGCACTCTAGCATGAGTGATAGAGTGAGACCCTATATCCAAAAAAAAAAAAAAAAAAAAATGTGTGTCTTACAAATTGTAATGGAATGTGCATGGCTTTCTTTTGGGGTTTACTCTAAAATATTTTCCATAATTAATGTTAAAAATTATATGATGCAGATATTTAAAGTATAAATTATTTTTTAAGCTTCAGCTTACTTTATTATTTTCAAAAATAAGTTTGTAAGTGCCCTGTGTCATAGCCAGACTCCTTTATACTCATAAAAGTAGTCTTGCATCTTGAGATGTATGAATCCTATGAATAAGGATTGTTGTTTCTTTACTCAAAGTATCACCTTTAGTAAATAGAGCAGCCATAAAACAAATAAAGGCAAAAGCCTGTATAGTTTCATGAGTGACATAAGATAATGGAATAGATATTTGAGATTCTAAGATTACATTTAAGAGAAATCACAACTTTCCGTGGTCAGTTTTAAGCAATTTGCTTCACTTTATTTTTCACGAAGCTGGAAGAAATTTTTAGCAAGAAATGATTTGAATGCCTTTGGAAACCAATTTGGAAATATTTTTTTTCTTTTATTCAGTCAAGTAACACATTCCCAGCTTACCCTTCTCATGTCATATCTTCTGCATGTTTTTTCACTTTTATATATTCTAATAATAATTTCATCTCATAATAGCAAATTCATAAGAGGAAATTCATATCAATCAAAGATTTATTCGGTGTGTACTACATACAAGCTACTTTGCCAGTTATTAGGTATATAGCAGTGACTAGACATAAATAAAATTTTTGGTGGGCTGACTAGACAAGACTTCACTGTAAAGGAAATTTCTGAGAAAAGACCTGAAGGAGTAAGGAGATGAGCCATCCGTCTGGAGAAGAGCATTCCAGGCCTAGAGAACAGCCAGGGACCAGTTAGATAGTGTGGGTAGGGAGATTGGGTCACAGTTACGTGAGGGAAGCAGTTGGAGAGATGATAGAGAACAAGATCATGTAACAAATGTTTGTTTGGGTTACTTAATTATCTTTCTTTATTCTGTAATTTTCCTGAGAATTGTGTTTCTGTTCTTTCTAGCTCTGTACAGAATTACATGCTTTTTTTTATGAATTCAATAAGCAGTTTTAAAAGTCTCCCATTGTTACCAATTTTGAGTGATAACATGTATCAATTAGTCAGAGATTTGTGCTTGTGGGAAAACACATAATCTTATATTTAATTTCATGATTTTTTTAAAAAAAATTTAATATCATTACTTCTTAGGCTGCAGATCTTTACCACTATTCCAGTAGATGTGATTAACAATTCAATTTTCTGGTACTGCTTTATGTAATATTATTCTTGTCATTTTCTGGTTTTTCTCACAAAATTCTAAATTTCCATCATTGAAGCACCACTTTAAATTGATAACTTTCATTGGCATCTTTTAAAAAATAAACCCAATTTTAATCTTGAGAGTTAGGACTTTATTAGATTTTCTTCCAGACTTTTATTTGCTCTGGCTCTGTTCAGCCAACGTAAATTATTTGCTTTTTATGAAATGACCAGGAATCTAAACAAATAAACCTAATTGTGGAAAGGCAGTGGATATTTAACTCAAATTAATTCTAATGAACTGAAGAGCTGGAATTAATAGTATATTAGAACATGGACATTTGAAGTCAAAAGATTTCACTGGTTAGCTTCCCCACTGACTAGCTGTGTACCTCTTTCTGAACTTCAGTTTCCTTGTCTGTAAATGGGAGTCAATTTGCCTGTTTCAGAGGCTCACTAATATATTGTTTTGAGGATATAATTGAATAATATATGTGAACACTCTCAAAAATACTGTTTAGTGCCATTCAATGTAAGTTGTATTGTTCTCTATTCTATTAGGTCACCTATGGCTTCTCTTTTAAAATATTATTTAAATTTTAATAATCCTTGGCTTTTTTATATCTGTATAGTTTCCAAAGATTGTGATTTTTCCTTTGGACTGAAGGTCATCCCTTTAATAGATCTTTTGTGAAGCAATTTCTGCAATGTAAATGGACAAGTCTTGGCTGTCACCCCACAGTGCCATGGTGATTTTACTCTAAGTTGCAGTGTCCTCTGGCATGTACCTCAAATAAGAATTTATTTGCCCTCACTTTGAACACAGTTGTTAGCAATTGGGGATAGGCTTGGTTGGAACTTTTTAGTTTCATTCAACCTATGTTAGAGAGTACGCAGAAGCAGCAGTGCACTACTGCCCTACCAACATTCTTTGGCCTATCTAGGAAATAAAATTTCCATTTAGAAAACCTTTAAAAAGTTTATGAAGCACTAAGTTAAGGGGAAATGATTATATTAGTGCATTGACTCACCAGCACAGGGCAACATGAAGCCTTGAAGACTTCCAGAAGTGCATGTTGCTGCTGGGTATGGAGTATCTGGGCCACCCATAACAACCTTTACGTTTCAAATTTTGAAAGAATCAGAATAGAGCAGTGGTTCCTAAACTTTGTTGTCCATTAGTCACCTGGGAGCTTTTAAAAATCTCGATGCCCAGGTCATAACTCATACCAATTAATTATAAAGCAGAATGTTTGGGAGTGGGAGCCAGGAATAAGCAGTTTTTAAAGATGCCCAGGTGATACCAATGCCCAGCAAAGTTAGGGAACCACAGGAATATGTGGCTTAGCTTCCATTCTTTTACTGCCTGTTACTGTTTCTCAGCCTTTAGCATCGTTAGTGAGTTTGATAATTCTATCACTAAAAATATTTGAAAATAATTGGTAATGTTGCTCAAGTAGATTTGTGGTCTACATTTTTTAGAGTGTTTTACATAGTCTTATGTTGCTTTGAATTTTGTTTCACTACTGTCATATTCTAGATATATTTGTTATGTTTTCCATTTACTACAGATAATTTCTTGACAGATTTAAATAAAATCATGCCTTTGTGATTTAAGACAGAATAATATCATGTCTGTAGGTATTAACTTGTTAGGAGTTTTGTGTCTTTGTTTCATTTACATGGCCATTTTCTGGATAAAGGACTGACAGCCAATTTATTTTTCCAAATTCATTTTAATTTTTCTCCAGTGTAGTAATGAACTGTTACAAGCTATCCTGAATTTATGAAATTAATGAGTCTGAAGAAATAGACTGCTTAATTATATCATAGCTACATTAATATTTACTAATATGTGAGATGATGGGTATGTGAGATAAAAACTGTACCTGTGGCTTTATTAATAATAATATATTATTATTCATAAGTAAGAATTTTTCCAAATATCATAGTTTATTAAGTCAGTCTCAATGTAGTCTAAAAAAAATAGAATTTTAAGTATACAAAGGAGAATTCCTATGTAGCTTGGTTTCTAATGTTGACAAGAGCTACAGTTTTGGCTGTATGTCCTTGAGTATTTGCCTAAGGCTTGACCTAAGTTCCAGTGGTCACAATATTATCTTAAAAAATAGAAATTCTATTTTTATTTATAAAAAATTTGTTTCATATTCCAGTGAAATATGTGATGAAAAAATGTAGAACATGAATTGATGCTCTGTGAATTTTTTCTTTGTCATTTAAAATTAAAGAACATGACCTTATTTTCTCTGGTGCTGTCAGAGTGTTGTAAATACAGAAATTTCTACAGTGCAAATATTTGGCTTACTTCATAACATTCAGTCATCCAGTTTTTGTTTTGGGTCTTTTGTTTTTCTTGTTTCGCATTTTTATTTTGTTTTGTTTTCAGCCATCATTTTGTCTTATCATCTTCAATTCTAGAGCAACCTGACAACAATAATGATACTACTGAATTGGGCATCCTTGTCATTCCTGAGATTAGTGTCACAAATGTGTCCGGAGAGAGAACCGGGAATGGGGAAAAAGGCAGAACACTAGGAGAGATTGATGCTCAGCATATACAGGGTGTGCAGGAAACAGCCACAGATCCTAGAACTGAGAGCAAAAGCTTGCCAGAGATCAGGAGGCAAAAATCTGTAAGAAAAATGATGGAGGATGGAATAAACTCACCTGGCAGAGTACAGTTTTAGCAGAGCACTTTATAGCTGCACTCCAAGGTATCTCAAGGCAAAGGGCCACTGATGCATGCTAAGCAACAGTTGCACAGTCACAAAAATTTTGCATGTCATCTAATAATCCAAATGCATGAATTATACACAATTTCTCAATGACTCTTAATGCTATTTGGAATGGTCATAACTATACTGTCTCTGAGTAAATTGTTATGAAAACTGAGGCAGAAAATTGCTTCCAAAAGAATTTTCTGCCTATGTTTTAAGATCTGAAATTATTTTTCATCTGTGCATTTTTGTCATCTTTTATTTGAAGGATAATGTATATAAAATTTTAACAAGTTTGGGCTTGTGATATTTATAGTCTAGATTTTTTTTTAATTTGGTAAAATAATCTACGATGTAGAATGCAACCTTCTAAAATAATCTCTTTATAATATTCAAATACCATTTTTTAAAAAGTTCTTTGGTAGGAGCTTTGATTTTATACAGCTTTGCTACCAGGGGAGGATTTAGTTTTAGTATGTGTTAATTTTTCTAATTATTTCTGATCTTTTGCATGTATAATAGGAGAACTCTTTCTAAAAACAGAGTGGGGTGTGGTTTATGGCATGCTTTTTGTTTAATACACTCTAAATTACTATCATTTAATTACAATGAACTATTTTTGACATTTTGTAGAATAAATGTTTTGATTTATCCTTTGATTTTATTCTATAATTTGTTGCCTTATGAAATTATGCTAAAGTTTAATTTATTCAAAGTATAACTGATATGGTATTAATCATTTTAAAATAATTGCTTAAAATACCTAATGTTAATTAATCTTTGTCATTTCTTTGTTTAGGAAATACAGAATTAACAGGTCAAGAAGAACTGATGGAAATATCTGAAGTTGACGAGGGATTTTATTCCAGGGCTGCGTCTAGTACCAGCCAGTCGGGTTTATCAAACAGTAGTCACAATTGTAGTAACAAGACAAGTGTAGGAAAGAACCAGAGACGGTCAGGAGGAAGCAAAACTGGAGGAAAAGAGAAAGAAACTACAGGGGAATCTTGCAAAGATCACTTTGCTCGAAAGCAAACTCAGAGAGCCCAAAGTGAGAATCTTGAGCTTCTCTCTTTGAAGAGACTTACTTTAACAACCAGCCAATCCCTACCTAAGCCTAGTAGCCACGGTTTGGCTAAGACCGCGGCGACTGTGTTTAGTAAATCCTTTGAACAAGTCAGCGGTGTCACAGTCCCACACAACCCATCATCTACTGTTGATTGTGGGACTGGGACAGATGCCAATAGGTTTTCTGCTTGTAGTCTTCAAGAAGAAAAGCTTATTTATGTTTCGGAAAGAACGGAACTTCCAATGAAGCATCAATCAGGTCAGCAGAGACCTCCTAGTATTAGCATTACTCTGTCCACAGATTAATTTGTGACGTATTTTTCTCCCATAACCAGTGAATCTGGAAATATGACTTTGCTTGTTTATGAAAGTGCCCCAAGTCTTTCGTCCACGTTCCTGACAGGAGCCCTGATGTCTTAAATTCTGAAGGCTCCCTTGACTTTATGAAAGGAATGATGTTTAGGTTGCAATAAGTTGAAATATGGTTTTGTTATTTCTTGGTTGCGATTTTTCCCCTTGGTTTGAGTCTTTTTTTCTTTCTTATTTGTTATTGTTGCCCTAAGATTATCAGTGTGCCAATAAATTTTGGCAGGTTATCTAATCAAGTTGGTTATATCTGATGTGAGGTTGTGAGATTGGTGGTTGTTTTTTTTAATAACTTCTATTTTGGTGGCTGTGTGTTTGGCTTCAGAGTCAAAGGGAGTCTCCATGTATGGGAACTGTTTTATAAAGGATGGGACGGAGGAACAACTCCAGGAATTCTACAGCTGAGCAGTCAGGAAGCCAGTCTGAAAAACAGGCATATGAAAACAGAAAAATGATGTGTATGAAAAGTGCCTGATGAAAATGTTTGTAACAAGATCATCTTTAAGATTAGAACAGTTTAGTCAAGGCACTGGAAGATGCCTGGTAACTCAGTACCTAGAGTATTATATGATTCTAGGGGATGAGAAGGGATATTTATTATCTTTAGAACATTTTTATATCAAAAATCAGATTGTTAGTAGGTGTGTTGAAGTGTTTGATGTGGATTTAGCAGGTAAAGATCACTTTCAATTCCTAAGGTGTAATAGGCCATAAAGATGATGTACTCTGCTGCTGGACTTTGGAAATCCTAGTTAGTTTGGATTCCTATAATTCAGAGCACACATCGTTGAAGACTTCTGGAAATCATTGTAAATCTTGCAACACAGCTCTCAAGATACCAGTATCAACTATATAACGTTGAATTGTTTGTCTGCAAATGAAGGAAATTGGATAATTTTTTCATCTATAAAATGTCACGGAAAGATAAAAGTAGTGAATTATGGACAAAGGACATTTATGTATTAACTAATTTAGGGTTGTTTATGTTTGTGCTCTTAAATTTAAGATACGAAAGAAATGAAATGTGTTTCTTGGTTGTGAACAGGCCTATTTTAAATGTTCTTATTATGATGTAGAAGGAATAATCAATTTTGTTATCTCCCAACCAAAGAATAAAAATTAAAAATGTGATATGACAGAAACTAAACAAACTTGTGTGTAGCCGTAGGGGACTATGTGACCTTTAGATGAACATAAAAATTTGATGTTTGCTAGTGGTAGTCCTTTCATCTGTGGTCGAGGTTCCCTGTAAAGCAAGTATGCTCAAGTCCTACTTTGGAGTGAGAGAGAGAGAGAGAGCAGGCCTGAGGCTGAGAGACAGTGACTGGGGAGGAAGGCCTGAGCAGCTGTCCAGTTGTTGGGCTCTTCCACTTTTAGTACACAGCGGTCACAAGGACGGCATGCTAGTGTTTTCCTCTTGTACAGAGGAAAGATACGTGAAAAATTTGTATGTTTTGAAGAGTGCCAAAAACATTTATACTCTGAATTCAGTTTTGACTATAACTGTTCTGGCTACTAGTTTAAAACTAATTTTTCAAAAGGCATGAACTAGTTTTCATTCAGTAGCCCTGAATACAGTATGGTTTTTAACATAAATTAATTTGATTTTTTTAGCCCCAGTAATAGAATAGAATAAGGTCTATTGGCGTAGCTTGTAGTCAAAAACTGTAAGGCAAACAGGCAATGAAAGTTGATACTGTATTAATTTAATTAACAGGAATCCTGTGTACAATTTAAAATATTTGTAAAATGACATTGTGAATTTCCAGTTGTCCTTTTGTAATTCTTTAACAGAGAATTTCTCCTATGTGCAACTATTAACAGTACTGATATTATTAATATTAAGAACTAATTTAAAAGATTGGCATTTTAAGCAAGTTGAGGTACTTAGGAAACAGAATAAGTTTGAGGAAACATTAGCTGTCCCAAGTGAGAGATCAGTTTTTAATGTTCTGCCACTGTAATGGAACCTTATTTTGAAATTCTTCTAGACCTTTGCTACTCATGTGGTCCGAGACCATTAAGTAGGATTGGCATCACCTGGCATCCTGTTAAAAATGCAAAATTTCAGGGCCACTCCAGATCTACTGAATCAGAATCTGCATTTTAACAAGATCCCCAGGTGATTTTTATGCACATTACATTTTTCAGAAGAAGGTGTCAGAATGCAAATATGTTACTTGTCTAAAAATGTAGAATTCCCAGTGGTCTCACAACTCCAGATCAACTATGTCAGATACTAGATCATTATAACTTCATTGTTCTTGACAGCTAATTAATTTTTAATAATATTGGCACATGGCTTCATAAGGCCTCTAATTCTAAATTTCTAATGGTCCTCATTTATTTTTGCAATGAAAGTGTAATATTTTGTACTTTTCTTGTTAACCATAAATGAAATCAGAGCTGTAAATGCCTGCAATTTTAAGTATGAAAAGGAGTACCACCCTTTAATACAATGCACAACAAATTTGCACTTGTATGTTCTTTATAAAAATTTCTGAAGTCTTACACAGTGGGGTGGCTCTGAATCTTTGCTCCAGGTGATTCATACCAATTGATTTTCTGGAGTGTGGAGTTATGTTAATAATGACATTTTATATAGCACTTTTGATACTATTTCAAATAAGGATTATACATTGAAAGTTTTTTAGAAATCATGAAAATTGGAAATATTAACTGTGGCAACAATTATTATTCCTACTACTCTCTCCTCTCTCATTCTTCAAATTTGAAAGTTGGTTGACTTTTGTAGGTCGTCTTTTCCTATAAAGATGTTGATGATCACAGACCTCCTATGTGTCCAGAATAAAATTTTTATCATGAGAAGGATCCACACAAAAATTGCAGCTCCAGGCCAGGTGTGGTGGCTCACGCCTGTAATCCTAGCACTCTGGGAGGCCGAGGCAGGAGGATCGCTTGAGGTCAGGAGTTTGAAACCAGCCTGAGCAAGAGCGAGACCCCATCTCTACTAAAAATAGAAAGAAATTAATTGGACAACTAAAAATATATAGAAAAAAAAATTAGCCGGGCATAGTGGCACATGCCTATAATCCCAGCTACTTGGGAGGCTGGAAGCAGAAGGATTGCTTGAGCCCAGGAGTTTGAGGCTGCTGTGAGCTAGGCTGACGCCATGACACTCTAGCCTGGGCAACAGAGTGAGACTCTGTCTCAAAAAAAAAAAAAAAAAAAAATTGCAGCTCCAGTCCACATTTTAAACCTCTAGGGATTCTTGGGATCACCCAAACTGTCACTCTTGAAAACCCAACCTTCTAGGGTGTTTTAGTGAAACTGGAGCCAGCACTAGCCTTTTGGAATCCAAATGGGGAGAGAAACAAAGTAGACTTTTCAAGGGAATATCCCGGAGTACCCAAGGCAAATGTCTTCTGTCCTCTCCCTGAAGCCACAGGAAAACACCCTGATGTTGCTTGTCTACCATCATGGAAATTTTTAAGGCAAACTCTGTAGACTTGAAGAGTAGAAATTCTCAGTCCTTAAATGATGACTGAAGTCTGTTTTGAAAAAGCAATATTTCATTGCCCTTTTCAATTGTGAAGCAATTACTCAGCAAACATTACTCATTTTTTAAAAAGTTAAATAAAAGGGAAATACATTTTTAAAACCAAAATAGATCAAAATGATCCCAGTTTTAAGGGATTTTGCCTATTTTGGAAAAATAAAACTAAAGTGTTAAAACTTAAATTATGGAGAAAAGATGTACTCTGAGACATAATTTTAAACTAATATTTAAAATAAGGCAGGTTAACATTTTGAGTCTATAGGCACAATAAATCTTTATTAAAGGGAAGCACACATCAAGGCACTATGTATGCTGAATAATGTAAGTGAGAAAATATTTTTTAAAAGCCACTTAAGAAAAATAATTTGAGGGTACTTTAAGCATTGTAGATAGAGTTTAATGTATAATAGTGTCTTCCCAATCTTTGGATGGGAAAATTAAAACTCTTTAATCCTTTAATGAGCATGAATTTATACTTTTAGATGTGTTGCCTAGTAAAATTATACTCAATACTTTGAGTTATTCAGATTTATGTTTAATATTGTTAAATTCTTTATCAGAGAGATAAATATGTTGTCTTCTGTACTTTGTGACTTGTGCGTGTCTAAAGAGACTAGCAGTGAACATTTTGGAAGATGTTTTTGTGTTTTTTTATAGTAGAGTTCTAGAGTACATGTGTCTGAATAGGAAGTTTTTACTGGTAAACTCAAGATCCTATTTCGCATATTGTTGCTTTCTCTTATACGGAGCTTATTGTGTACCTCTTATCTTTACTTCTAATCATGTAGTGATACTAATTTTTTCATAGTAATATACTTGTTTCTAATTGTATTTCTAGATTTTACATTCCTAAAGAATAAACTATGACTTTGGATATTTTTATGTGTTTCCTACCTTTTTAAGGCTATGGAAATAAACTGGAGTTGAGTTTTTTGAATTTTTGTGTATTTGTGTAAACGTTCTCCTTATGCAGTACTTTATACCGTGAGTGTTGCCTCTTGTTTTATTGAAATAAAAACTGAAAAAATATTTTTTCCAGATCACTTTACTCATTTAAAGGTCATTATAAACATGTGCAAAAGTCATGATGTAAAGGAAGAAAGTAAAGGAGAAAGACTTAATTGAGTTGAGCCATTTAGAGCTCTTGGGGGTAAGCGATGGGACAATGACTTCTCTTTCCTGGCTTTGTACTTTGCATGGCCTAGGGATGAGAAGTGTGGCAGGTCCGTTAGTGTCCCTTCAAAGAAGATGAGCCCCATGGGCTGTGCGTCAATGACTGATTATTTTTCATGGCGGAAGCACAGGCAAATTTAGGTTACGTTACTTTGTCATTTTACCTTTAATAGGGGTCTTTATCCCTTGAACACAGAGATTATATGCCCCTAGTACCTAGACAGGACTTTGTCATGGTAGATATTTAGACATTTAATGAATAAATGAGTTAGGTTGATTCTGGCTTTGGAAATCAATCAAGGATAAGGTCTTCAATGTATTATTTTACGGTAAAATTTTAGAATTTCATTTATTGGCTCTAGGAAATCTCAAGGTCATTACATAAATTGCATTATTGTGCATTAGAAACAAGACTCTTTTAGACACTTGAAAAAAATTCCTGGTGTTTGGTTGATATTTGGATAAGTTCATTTCATCTAACGAACTAAGTAATTTAGGAAATATATTCTAAACTAAGAGAAATAGAGCAGTGATTTTGTAAGCAGTGTGTTAGCCCTATGAAATATGCATTGTTCTGGTGACTTCAGTATTTCCAACAAACAGTGGACTCACCTAATAGAATCTGACTTTGTTAATATTAACATAATTATTTTATAATTATAAAGAAAGACTTACAAATAATTACTAGTCATTTGGTTATTTCCCTTGCATTATATTTAATATTATTATGGTGATAGTAATAGCTAATATTTATAACTAAAATTATCTTGTGTAATCCTCAAAACAATTCCTATAACACGAGTAAAATCCCTATTTTACAAAAGAGGAAACTGAAGCTCTGAATAGGATAAGTGACTTGCCTAAGGTCACCTACCTGCTGGCTGGCAAAGCCAGACCTTGAACACTGGTCTTGTGACGCTCACTTTTCTATCACTTAGTAAAAGATGATATTAATTAAATAGTACCTAATGGACATATGTTTAAAATTCACTCATCCCATCTATCTTAGAGATAATAGGGTTAAGTTTTAAAGTGAAATAAAATCAAAGTTTTCTGAAACTAAATTATGATAATTTTGTAGAATTTGAGATAATTGTGTTTCAGTAGTAAACTGAATGCTGTTTATACTGATATTATAATAAAAGCATCATAAAATATAAATTAAAATAAGATTAGTTTTTACCTGTCATATTGATGAAGATGAAAAAGATTGATTCTAATTAATATTGGCATAGGTGTGGGGAAATCATTAGTGTCTGGAATAATTAGTGGGACTGGAAATTGGTACAGATGAATTGGTGGGCAGTTCTGCAGGATCTATCAAATTTTAAAGTGTACCACATACCCTCTGACCTGGCAGTTCTGTTCTTCTATGTTTATTCCACTCTCTCTATTCTACAGAAAATTCAGTACAAATGCATAAACATAACATGCAAGGTATTCATTGCAGCATTGCTTGTAATAGCAGGAAAAAAAGAATGAAAACAAAAACCCAGCAATCTAACTGTCATTAATAAAGGAATAAAGTATGGTGCATATATATAGTGGAATATGATGTAGCCATTAAAAAGAATGCAGATCTGTATGTGATGATTAAAACAGATTATAACACTATAATGTTTCCTGAAAAAAAAAAGCATGCCATAGAAGTATACATATAGTATAGTGCCACTTTCATTGTAAGTGTGTGCAATAGTTAATATGGGTGTGTTTTATGTACAGTACACATTTATGTTTGCTAGTATGGAGGGGGGAAAGCATTGTTTCTCAAAATGTGGTTTAAAGATAGCCTGCATTAGGAAAATACTGATGCTTTTTAAGTTAGAGATTCCTGGGCCTTGTACTAAGTCCCCTAAGTCAGAATCACTGTGAGTGAAGCATGGAAACTTATATTTCTAACAGGTTCCTCAGTTGATGCTTATGCAAAGTTTGGTCTAGTAGCTGACAGCAATGAAATTGGCAATCTAGTAGTGGATTGTAGTAAGAAAGGACACACTTCCTGCAGAGATCTTGTATATTAAATGAGGCCTACCTAAGATAAAGCCAGTTAACATTGATTAACATCATCAGCATAGACATAGAAAAATGATTCCACTGTGCAGGAGTAGACACCAGTCAAATGAGCAGTCCTTTAAAAAAACTTTGTTATTGTTTAACTTACTAAAACATCATCAGATGACCTGTTAATATAGCAAAACTAAACAATAGAACTTACTACAATAAGAGAGTGCCACTCTGATTTGATTAGCTGTGTCTTACAACCAGAAAGTAAGGTATTTGTAGGGCTTTGGGACCTTGTTCAAATGGTTTGAGGCATGTCTGTGAAGGCAGGAAACTGATTGGGATTGGCAGAGGTAATAGTCTAGGATTGGTGGACACAGTAAGCAGGGGGGGGTCTTTAAAGAGTCTTGATAAGTCAACCTTTGTTTGAGAAGCAAGCTGTTTGCCCAGGTAAGCAGATTATCGTCTCCAACCTGTAAGAATTTCCTGTGCAAATGAAAAATAGAGATTGTTTTTGTTTTTATTTGCTTTGTTTTATTTGCAATCTTATCTTTCCTAGGCAAAGATTTCCTGGAATAAACAACTAAATCATGTTGACATAGGTGGGCTACAGTCTTCTCTAAGCCATGTTGACATTGATGGATTAAGTTCTCTTTCTTTATCTCTCTCTAGTCAAAGATCGTAAGTCAATGTTACGTATATAGCATATTGGTATGTCGTTAGTGACTTCTTAGCATTCTACTGACTGTCTCAAAGATTTCTTCTGAAGCTTCTTGACCCCTGTGGCACTTGGTTCAGAATTGTTAAGTGCTCTAATATAATTTTCATTGCGTTGTACTGTGATTATCTTTCACATCTCCCTCATTAGACCATAGCCCTGAGGGAATTTAGTATAATACCTCATACATAATAGTGATTGAAGATTTGTTTTACTAGATAGCATATGAATCTAATCCAGGAAGTTGGTGGCAACACAGGAGAGACTGTGTTGCTTCTCTTCTGTTTAGGAGAAATCTGTGAAACTCCTTTGGTTCTCTAATGTACCTCTGCATGGAGATGAAGATGAAGGTTATAAAACCTGACTACTTTGATTCTTTTGAGTGTACCCACATAAACGTTTTTTGAGGAGTAAAATTATGATACATCATGTTTCTTTTTACTTAGAGGAATGAACGGCATGGAGATTTTTCCAGGCTAATGTTTGACATTTATTTTTTAAAATTTTCTACTGTATTTTTCTCTCCTATGTATCCATGGTGAATATGAGTGATATCTAGACTCATCAGAAAACAAAGTAGGGAAAGCCTAACTTTGACACTACAAATTCTCACATCTTTCCTCACTTGCTTCTTTTTGTAGAAACTACATGTATATTTAACTTTTGTCTCCTGTGTCCACTGCTACATAAGGAAGGCCTGTAGTGCATTTATCTTAAAACTCTTACTCTCTTCATTTAGCCAACACGTTTCTACTTCTGTTTTGCCCACTGTGCTGTATAATTTCCTACTAACATTCTCTTCTCCAAATCTCTTAAAATAAAACCCTCTGGAACAACACGTCACCACTTTTTATTCCACTCTAGTTTAGAATCTTGTTTCAATATTTATCCTTTTCTTAAGCCTTTTAATTCATTTACATCCACCAAGTTGCATTTGATGAGAAAGGATATGTTTGAAAGAAGGAGAAAACAAGCAAGCAAACGTATGAATTACACTTGCAATAGGAAAGAATACATTTCCCAGTTCACTGAAGAGGAAAAAATTGAGACTGGTTATACAAGCAGTACTGCACAGTATGCTGGTACTAGTTAGAAGTAGATTGTGGTATTCCAGTCTCACTCAAAGATGGTGAGTGAGATGGTTAGAGGACAGTGAGGAAAGGAACTCTTTCCAGTGGGCAAATCTGAGTAGTATTTCTTGTTTGCTTTGCAAAGAAAGTGAGATATCCCAAGGTACATATCTACACCTGGCCAGGTGGCTGGGGACACACAAGTGATAAGGTTAGCACATAAGTGATAAAATTTGGAAGCGACATGTGTGGTTGGACTTCTTAATATGGGCTCATACTGTAAGAATAATTGTTTTCTACGTAAATGCTAACCAAAGGCCCCATTGTGAAGGAAGCGCTAAATAATCAGATGGTCAAGATGACTTTGAAAATCAGAAAAAGTGGATCTCGTTGATATTCCAGTCCTTGTTCAATCAGCTTATGAATAAAGTGGCTGCACTGGACGGATCAGGGCTATACATGAACTTAACCAATATGGGCCTCCTTTCATTAAGAATATGCTGATTACTGCCACTGCCAGCAGCAGTGACCAATCTTACCATATCGTGTCCAAGGGTGACATAGTTGCTTAGTGGCAGATTGATTATATCAAATCTCTTCTCATGGAGAGGCAGCTATTGTCCTCATGGTATAGATCCATACTCAGAGTCTGGATTAAGATTTACCTTCCCTATGTGCCATGCTTCTGTGTCCCTATTCACCATCATGATTTTCCTCAAAATATTACTTCTAAGAAACTTATTTTATAATGTAATAGGCAAGGTAGAGGTAGAATTCCATTGCCAGTAATGACAAACTGGTAATTAACATCAAAATTTCTATTGGCAACTAGATAATCTCAATAAAAACTTTTTTTTTTTTTTTTTTTTTTGAGACACAGTCTCACTCTCTTGCCCAGGCTAGAGTGCTGTGGCATTAGCCTAGCTCACAGCAACCTCAAACTCCTGGGCTCAAGCAATCCTCTTGCCTCAGCCTCCCGAGTAGCTGGGACTACAGGCATGTGCTACCATGCCCGGCTAATTTTTTCTATATATTTTTAATTGGCCAATTAATTTCATTCAATTTTTTAGTAGAGACGGGTCTCTCTCTTGCTCAGGCTGGTTTCGAACTCCTGGCCTTGAGCGATCCGCCCGCCTCGGCCTCCCAGAGTGCTAGGATTACAGGCGTGAGCCACCGCACCTGGCCAATAAAAACTTTAAAACATGAAAATCTAGAGAGGCAAGCCCAGCATTGGCACAACTTCTTTCCTGGAGGTATTGGCTGATTCTAGAAGAATCATTTAAGGGGAGGTTAGGAGAACAAAAATTCATACCAGTGCCGGCCAAGTCATGGGAGAGGGGTTAAAAAATTCCTGTGTTTTGGGTTAGGAACCCAAACCTCCACCATAGGAGTAAGAGTGAATGTGAATCGAAAGAGCACCAACTCTCCCCTCTTACACACATACACAGGGAATCAGCATAGCCTCA
>CAUYRT010089034.1:0-68142 GCA_963574885.1 Lepilemur ruficaudatus | reverse complement strand
AAAAAAAAAAAAAAAAGATATAAAGAAGTATCTATAACAGAATCATGAGGAATAGAATAAAAATGTTGAGGAGAGACCAACTGACCTAATATAGTATAGTGATTTAAAAAATGAGTTTGAACTTGGGTTCTGAAATCAGACTCAATTCAATTTCATAATCTACCACTCACTAGTTGCATGACTTTCAACAAGCTAAGAAAGCACCTAAGCACTAGTTTCTACAATTACATAAATGGGCAAAAAACACTATCTTCAAATATGCAGCAGGGGGAAAAAAAGAAAATACTGTACCCCCTTCAGTAGCAGAAAAAGAACAAAAGTCTGCTCCTAGCGACATCACGACCAACCTGGAGAAAATAAAAGGGGTCAAGCTGGAAGTCCCTCAATAGTGGGTGGAGTTGGTCTTAAGAAATCTGTTCTATTATGGTTTTTTAACCTTACACTAAAAAGGCCTGGAAAACAAAAAGTACATTACTATATTAAAACTCAGCCTATTATTTCACAAATAAGATATGTGATATAGACACCAGAACTGGTGATGTGAGTCCATGAACAGAAGCAATAGCCACATCACAATACATAATACTTCTTGAGCACTGACTCTGTCTTAGGACCATGCTATGTGTTTTATATGCAAATTTATGTACATATCTCATATAACCTTTATTATGCTATAGGCATACATTCGTCAGTTAACAACCCATGCAGAAGGTATTATATGATTATCCCCATTTAACACGTGATCTCTAAGCCTGGCTGCCACCTGAAAGCAGAACCTGAGACAAGGGTTTATGTGTGGTGGTTTGAGAACTGATGCCAGAGAGCAGACCTGATAGATGGAGGGAAGAGAGAAAGCCAGTTCAAGAAGGTTTTGTCTAATTGGCCTCCATTGTAATGTTCATCCCCGTCCCCCTCTCTCAGGAGTTCCCACTTCCATTTCCCCTTGGTTGAAGAACGTTCCTTGGGTCCCTAATCTCTTGCACATCAATGTTGCTTATGTGTGAGTGTTGAGCAGACCCCTGCAGGCATACTGAGGCAACACACACTTGACTAAGGCACTGTCAAGAATGAAGCTGGTATTAATAGAAACGAGCAGAACTGTTTACACCAGCTATAGCTGGAATCGAGAAGAGGCCAAGAGGGTGTGAGACAATGAGTGCATAAGAGAGATTCCACAAAGGTGAAGCAACTAAGATTTATAGAGATTGTCTTGCCCAAGGTAACATAAACTGAAAAATGATGGATGCAATGCTCAAATCTGGTCTTCCATTTTAGATCCTCTTCTCTTTTTAGTCCCCAAATATGAAAAGAGGTGAAGATATAGAAGGCTGATTATCCAGATGCAACATTCATGAATAAAAATCCTTCCATGGTATATCTCCTGCTTGCCTCTTCTGTCTCACCTGCCACTACTCTCCTCCTCATCCCCTATGCTCCAGTCATACCACAACACTTGCATGTCTTCAAAGTGGTTAAGTGGCTTGCCCAAGTTCATAAGCTGGTAACCTCAGCCTGGGTAACTTTAAAGCCCAAGTTCTCATCAGTACTCCACACCGTATTTCTGCTGCTTCCATTAAAGTAACCTAAGATTGCATCAGTCAACCACAGCTTTATGTGCTTGCTGGCTATCACAAATCTAAAAATCAGCATCAGGCCAGGCACGGTGGCTCACACGTGTAATCCTAGCACTCTGGGAGGCTGAAGCGGGAGGATCGCTCAAGGTCAGGGGTTCAAAACCAGCCTGAGAAAGAGTGAGACACCATCTCTACTAAAAATAGAAAAAGAAATTAATTGGCCAACTAAAAATATATAGAAAAAATTAGCTGGGCATGGTGGCACATGCCTGTAGTCCCAGCTACTTGGGAGGCTGAGGCAGGAGGATCGCTTGAGCCCAGGAGTGTGAGGTTGCTGTGAGCTAGGCTGACACCACGGCACTCTAGCCTGGGTAACAGAGTGAGACTCTGTCTCAAAAAAAAAAAATAAAAAAATAAAAATAAAAATCAGCATCGCTCCAAGTTCCCAGTTATTGGGTGTAAGTGCACTGACCTAGGATCCAGGAGCCCTGGGTTCTAGTTCTGATTGCCTCTAACTCACTAGAAAACCTTGAGCCTTCCTGTACTCCCTTGCTTTGGGATTTCAGTTTCCTAGTATTTTAAATAAGTTGAAATATTTATTTAAAGTTGAAATGAGTCCTCTCCAAGGTCCCTTCCAGCAGTAATGGTCTATGCATTTGAGGCTATTATAAAAACAGATCACAATTCTTCTTTCCATTTTCTCCTCTCATTGTTTTCCTTGAGAATGAGGGAGAAAATCTTCTGTCTGTGTTAAACAGGGAGGCAGGGTCAGATCAAGCTCCAAGCTTCTGGTTTACCCTGGGCAGGATGTCTGTGGGCATTGAAAGTGAAGACTGCTAAGATGAGGCCTGTGCATCCAGATGACCAGATCATTCCAAATCTAAAACTCATAAACTTCTTTCCAAATCTGCATGGCGGTCCAGTGAAAACACATCCTCAGAGTCCTCCCATTATAAGACCATGTTCCATAGGCGTATAGTCCATCAGGGCAGGGAGAGACCAAAGAAGTCATCATGTCTAATCTCTTTGTTGTGCAAGTGAGATTCTTGAGGCCCAGAGATGGAACATGACTCCCCAAGACTCCTCCTTGAGCTTCTCAATGAAATTAGAACTCCAGTCCCCTGACTCTGGCTGGTCCTCTTTCTACAGCATCACAACATCTCCTTGAAGAACAAGATTGTTGCAACAAAGGTACTAGACTGGAAGTTCAAGACCTGGGTCTGAGTGCTGGTTACTCTGCTTTCCAATTACCTGTCCTTCACTTAGTGTTGAAAGTGAAGAATACATGAGAAAGTTGTATAGAAGTGCCTAGCAGTCAAATCTAACACATAGTGGGTGTTTAATGATAAATGCTTTTCAAGTCTAAATCCCTCAGGGGAGTGAAGTAAGATCTGATTAAGGTTATTCATGTGAACATATTGTATAAAATGTAGGATAATACAGAAATGGGAAGAATTGTCAAATTTTTCAATAGTAAAACACAGACTTTTTTAGATAGGATTTCAATGGATAAGAGAAGTTATTACTTTCCCTCACACGAACAAGTTACACCCATATTTATGTTCTTAAACTACAAATGTATGCACTTCTGCATCCAAACTCTGAGCCTTGGACATAAGCATTCATCTTGAATTGAAAGTATATCCATTCTTCCTGGACCAACAGGAAAGACACAGTGCATAGCAAATATATTGAAATAAACAGCTTAAATGTCAGTTATCACTTGCTGAATACAGCCAACTGAGCCAGCCTATCTCCAGAAATAATTAAAGATGCCCTTGAAATAAGAAATCTCTACTTATAATACTCCTAAATATTTTATGAAAACCAAACTAAAATACATTGAAGCTTCTGAAAAAATCTGCAAAAATACCTATTAACCTTCATGGTGTATGAAGGTGGGGAGGGGAGGAGAACAAATACTACTGATACCTGAATGTCAAGCACTCTGCTAGACATTTGATATATACCATCTGATTTAACTCCTACTTTAGCTCTATTATTATCCCATTTCAGAGAGGTTATCAAATTTCCCCTCTGTCATCCAGCTTGCAACTATTGGAGCTAGAGTCAAATCCAGGTCTATTTTCCTACTGCATACAATCAACCCACTAGAAAACACACATCTTACATGCACCATTTTCTAATGAGTCAGGTCTAAAAGCCAAAGAAGAGATCTCAACCCACAGAACACCCTTTAGGAATTTAGGAGTCGATTCTAGATAACTGGATTTTTTTTCTTTCTCCACAACAAAAAGACACTAACACCTTGGTATGCAAAGAACATAGCTAAGATTTAAATCCAAGTTTTCTGACTCCAAGTCCAGCCCTCTTCCCAGCAGAGCCTATCTCAAGAAAATCTAAGCCAGAGTTCATGTATCTAAAGGATGACAACACAGTGTTTTTTTCATAGTATGTTTAGACTGTTCTAACAAAATAGCATAGGCTGGGTCACATATAAACAGAAATTTATGTCTCACAGTTCTGGAAGTCCAAGATCAAGGCACTGGCAGATCGGTGTCTGGTGAAGGCTATTTTCTGTTTCAGAGGCAGCAGTACTTTCTCACTGAATCCTCACGTGGCGGAAAAGGCTAGCTAGCTCTTGGGGACTCTTTTATAAGGGCCTAATCTCATTCATAAGTGCTCCTTCCTCGTGACCTAATTACCTCCCAAAGATCCTACTTCCTAATACCATCACCTTGGGGGTTAGTATGGCAACATGTTAATTTTGGTAGGACACAAACCTAGCAACCATAGCATAGACCATAGCAACTCTGAAAAGAGAAACCTTACAGACTGAATAAATTCCCAGAGAATAAACAATTCCAACAGTATTATCTCCAGAATAGGGCTATCATAGAAGCTGGTGTCTTGATGAAAAAAATTAACAAGCAAAGAATAATGATCAATTGTTTTTGAATTTCTCATCTATAAAATATACATTTGCCATTTGATAAAATTATCCTAGGCCATATAGAAGACCAAGAAAAGAAACCATATTTATTGAATCATAAAAGATTTTTTTAACCTAGTGGGAACACTCTTGGGAATTGATACAGAGGGAGGAAGAATACCTAGAAGAAAAGCTACATAGGCAAAGACATTGATTACAATGCCACGTAAACAGATTTGGTGAAACATGGAAAACAACCTACAAATCCAACAATAGAGGAATTGTTAAATTAACTATGGTACACTACCAGACGGTATTTTATGTAACTTGGAAAATATAGTATTTCTAAACAGTAGATAATTAAAGCTAAAAAGTTCAAGATATATTAAATTTAAAAAGAAAAAAATTGTTATGCCATGCAAAAATACATTAAAAAATAAAGAATATGCATATAAGCAAAGTATAAAAGAGAACATTAAAGTAACTATTACTGTAAGGGTGACAGGATCATAGACAAGTTTTTTCTTTATTTTTTAATTTCCAGTATATTTATTATAATGTAACTTATCTTTAGTAGAGCTTAGCATTACTCCAAGTTGACTTTCTTTTATCCAAATAACAGAAAAAGACAGGATATTTACAATCTCTTTGGGGAATCGGTGATTTTTTTTAATCCACTGTGTGAAAGTTCTTGTAATTGATCTTGTCATTCAATTCAATGTCTCCCAAATATACAGATCTTTGTTTCAAGGTAATGTAGATAAATGAGGCTCACGTTAGACTATTGACATTATCTTGGCACCTGTGCACATCAGCACTTTGGATGTTTGATTAACACATAAGCTGGGCTTGGGAAAGCTAAGAACTTTGTGTAAGAAGTCATCTTTCTTTCTAATTTCCATGGCAGCATGGAAAGAACACCGGGCTTAGAATTCAGAGAACTGGAATCTAATCAGTCCTGGTTCTATAACACAATAGTTATATGTGGCTCACACATCTAGGCTCACTCTTAGCCCCTGTGAGCCTAGATGCTTATCTCTAACAGAACAGGGAGGTGTGGGGGAATCCCAGCCTCACTCACCTCACAAGCATGGATTCATTGAGAGGCAAACGTATTACGCAGAGCTTTAGGCTAGGGCACCCAAGACAGGAATAACTTTTTAAGTATTTCAGAAATAACAAAAATTACTATTTACTCAATACTGTTTATGTGCCAGGCACTGTGATTAGCACTTTGCATGCATCGTTCATTTAAAAAATATGTATTACACCTCCACTGTGTAACAAATGCTGGTACATGCTAAGTACATGGAATGCAGCAGAGGAGAAAACAATTCCCTGCCCTCATGCAGCTGATATTCCTGTGGGGCAAGACAGACAATGAATAGCAAACATAATATGGTATGTTAGAAAATGATTGGGGGGAAAGGAAAGGAGGTCCTGATTACAAGGACAGAGACAGAGGAGAATTTAAATAGGGTGGTCTAGGGTAGGCATTGCTGTGAGATTTGAGCAAAGTGTTGGAGGAGGAGAGAGTTGACTGTGTAAATATCTGAGAAGAGTATCTCAGGCAAAGAAAATAAATTGAAGACAAAGAACTGAAGGTAGGAGCTTTCTTGACACCACTGGCAAGAATTAATGGTGTTTCTGCGCCTGGAGAACAGTGCAGAAGAGGGAGTGGTCAGGAATGAGGTCAGAGAGGTAACAGGGAACCTGATCATATAGGACTTTGCAAAACACCACTGCAAGGACTTTGGTTTTTATTCTGAGAAAAATGGGCAGCTGTTAAAGCATTTGATCAGAGGAGTGACATGATCTGAGTTGCATTTTAACACAATGACTCTGGTTAATGTGTTAAGAATAAACCTTGGTTGGGCAAGAGTGGAAGCAGGGAAATCAGTTTGGAAGCTATTACAGAAATAGCAATAGTGGTTTGAGCTAAGGGAGCAACAGAGGAGTTGGTGAGAGGTGCCTGGATTCTGTTTTTATTTCGAAAGTGAAGACCACAGAATCTGCCGATGGGTTGAATATGGGATCTAAGAGAGAGAAGAGTCAAGGGTGATTGTAAGGCTTCTGGCCTGCAAAGTTGGAAAGATTGAGTTGTCATCACTTGATGTGGAAAAGACTGAGAATGGGATAGTTTGTCTTGATAATCCTCCCTATAAACCTCTGAAATAGGTAATGTTACCTTCGTTTTACGGATGAGGAAACCGTTGCTTACACGGCGAAGTGACTTCTCTAAAGTCACACAACTTTTCAGTTGTTGAGACAGGATTTTTATTTATTTATTTTGATAGATTTGGGGGGGGTACAAGTGTTTTTTTGTTACCTGGATGAATTGTATGGTGGTGAAGTCTGGGCTTTCAGTGTAACCATCACCCACACAGTGTACATTGTACATGATAGGTAATTTCTGATCACTCGCCCTCTTCCCACTCTCATCCCTTTTAACTTCCAACATCCGTCCAGGATTTAAGCCCTGGTCTATCTGACTCCAAAGTCAAAGCACTCACTCAAACACTGCATGTTGCTGTTTTGGAAAGTGAAAGTGAGCAGCCTCCAAGTTTTCCTATTAGTGGCCTCATGATCAGAATTTCATAAATGTGTAAGCATATGAATATTTTACTGATAATAGTGGTAAATGAAGAGGAGTTTCTAATACTGACATGAATCAAATGCCCAAAGACACTTGACTCAGTCTGGTTTGCCACTTTGGCTATGAGCCTCCATGGTGCCTGATTCATGAAGTAACACTCAGGATCATATATGAGTCATGTTTACCTTCAGTTACTGTATAATGACAAAGAATCTCAGCATGCTGGCCCGACACCTGGCAACAGTCATTACATATCTGATTCCCATCAGGATCATCTAGGGTGCCATTTCAAAATACAGATTCCAAGACCCACTCCTCACTTACAGAAATAGAATCTCCTGGGGCAGATTCAGAAATCTGCATTTTCACTATTGATTCTTCTGCAGTTGATTCTTTCACAAGCAAGACCAACTGGTGCTTGCGAACTTCTCACTTAAGCAAGAACAGTAAAATCACAGGTGGTTGGGCCCTACTGGCTTACTAGGTTACATGTGCTAGATAAGGTTAAAAGGTATCACTACAAAGTACGGCCCCCACATATTGGCAGCAGCATTGTCTGGGAGATACTTAGAAACACAGAATCTCAAGCCCGACCCAGGACCTACCGATAGGGACCCGCATTTTAACAAGGTCTCTGGCTGCTTTGTGGGTACATAGACACTTGAAAAGCACTAGAACACACTTAAAAAATCCTAAGGGGACCTAACCCTGGGGTCACATGGGCTGCAAATGGCTCACTGTCCATTTGTTGGACAGTTGACTTTCATGTACAACTCAGCTGGTACTAGACAGGGTGCTTTACAAACATTATCTTACCTAATCCTCCTAACAACCCTTTAAGGTAGATACTACTGTACCTATTTTCTAGGTGAGAAATCCAAGGCTTAGAGAGTTATAATAACTCACAAAGGGCCATCCAGTTTTTAGGAAGCAGAGCCGGATTGAGAAAGAAAAAAAGAAAAAGAAGGAAAATGGCTTGGACTGTACACTCTGGTGGTCCTGATACAACTAACATTGAGACCCTCAAGGATGATGACAAGGATGTAAAATGAAGAGGAGGGGGGGTGGAGCAGGGATTTGAACCCAAAATTGTCTCTCCGCAGCACATGCTCACTCGACTGTACCGTATTGCTTAAAATGAAGAACAAGTCAAAGGCTCAGCCAAATTTAGGAAAACTCACATGGGCAATCAGGTGAAAAATGGAGTTTGCTGTCCAAGAATGTCTGTGGTGGGATTCAGAACAACATGTCACTGAATCAGGCTTGTTCGCCCAAGCCTTAATCACATTAGATACCTGCCATTACATTTTTACAAGACAGCAGGCTCTGCTACTCTCTACTGCACACATAGTATGGCATCTGTCATCTGGCTGGCTCTTGGGATGGCGTTGACTGTGTTCTACATTAGGTGGGAGGCACCGTGTGCTATTTGTAGCAGTTACAACCCTGTAATGAGTAAACTATTCCCTTGGAGTAAACTGTTCACCCATGTGCAGTGAACAGAACCAGAGCAGCTGCTGCAGCGTAAGCCAGTCAGTGCCTTTTACGTACCATCGGGTTCCGTAGAATTTTGTAGGTAGCAATAATAATCACAGCAAACTCTTGCAGAGTGCCATGGAGCCTGCAAAGACCATTGACATTTGTTGTTTTGACATTAGAGAAGCCCTGAGAGCTAGATATTTTACTGATGAAAACACAGATTCAGATTCAAAAACAGATTCTTGCTGGCTTATCCAAGACCATACAGCCGGCAAATGGCCAAGCAGGTCCTCAAACCCAGGCCTTCTGATTTTTAAATCCTTTGTTGTGTAGCCCAAGACAGTGAGAGTGAAATAGTTTGAGTTGAACCCCCAAACTACAAGAATCAGAGACGATTTTTAGCCCAACTGGGGGAAGGGGAGATTTATTACTACTGAATAAGAATCTAGACATGACTTTTTGAAAGAAGGCAAATCTTTGTGTTCCAATGGCCAGAGATACTCCTTTCCTCCTCATTTCATGAGGTCTTCACAGTGAGCTAGTGCAGCTAGAAAGAAGGATAGCAAAGTTTCCACTGATCGCAAGATTGGTTCACAAACTCAACTAAACTCAGGAGGCTTCTCTCAGTTATGCCTGGACTGAAAGGTCCTTTGTTACATGGAAAACCGGATGTCCCCCACTCCTCTGGCCTCACTTACAAGTGTGTAAAACAGTTAGCAATATCCTTCCACTGCGGTGCTTTTCACTACATTGTCCAGCCAGCTCTGTAACCCAAACACACCTCACTGTACAACTCTCCAAGAATCCTGTGTACTCTGCTACTCCTCTGCTTATATGTCCTTCTCAGCAAATCTTTTCATAGTTAACACCGTGTGTCATTAGTGGTATGGGTTACCATGTCCCATGCACCATGTACAAAGTGGCATCAAATGTGGGTTCATTTATTCCAGTCCATTCTGCGCTGCTATCACAGAATACTTGAGACTGGGTAAATTATAAAGAACAGAAATGCATTTTCTCACAGTTCTGGAGTCTGGGAACTCCAAGGTCAAGGCACCAACATCTTGTTAGGGTCGTCATTCTGCATCCTCACATGGCAGCAGGGACAGAAGAGCAAAAATGGGACAAATATTGTGACCTCTCCTGGCAGAAGAACAAAAGAGACAAATCTATTACTCCCATAAGGCCTTTTTAGAACAGCGTTAATCCTCATGTCCGAAACACCTCACATTAGGTGTCACCTCCCAACACTGTTGCATTGGGAATTAAGTTTCCAACGCATGAATTTTGGGAGGCACATTCAGACCATAGCATGTGGCATATATAACAGGGGCCTGAGGAAAACATCAGCAGGAGCAAGTGTGTTAGTGTACAAAACTAGAACTGGACTGCCTCCAGGGTGGCTCTCATAAGTCTTCAAGCCAGAAAAATCTTTAGCTGTTTGAAGGATTAGTTTGCATGAAAGGGTATGCCAACAGCATTGAATGAACCTGAATGACCTGTTATCGAGGGACTATCAAATGACTTCCACCACAGAAAGAGTTCTTTGGGTTGCCTAAGAATAAAAAAGAAAGTATTCCTATCCTGAACTTGGCACTTGGTGAAATTGTGTCTATATATCCCATCAAAGAAATTTCCCAGAAGCAGTGAATGTAACTGGAGAACATAAGGCTGTAGTCACTCAAAGGCAGCTTGTTCTACAGGCATGGTTATACAAGAACCAAGGGCATCAGGGGAGAACTCCAGGTGATATGCTTTTGGCCAGAGAATGTTGGATGATTTGATATGGGCAGGCCCCTCCAACAGGACAAATGGACAATGACCTTGAATTTGCTTCTGTGTTCTGGGATAAAGGGGTAAAGAATCTTTTTTATCCTCAAAGAGGGATAATAGAACTACCTCCATTGGTAGTTCAGAGGGTAAATAACTGCCTCCATTCTTATTATGGCTATCTTAGTCTGTTTTTGCTGCTATGACAAGATATCTGAGACTGGGTGATTTATAAACAATAGAAATTTATTTCTTACAGTTCTGGAGTCTGGAAAGTCCAAGATCAAGGCACTGGAAGGTTTGGTGTCTGGTGAGAGCCTGGTCTCTGCTTTCAAGATGGTACCTTGAATGCTGAGTCCTCACATGGCAGAAGTGCCAAAAAGGCCAAAAGGACCTAGCTAGTTCCCTCTAGCCCTTTTATAAGGTTGCTAATCCCACTCATGGGTGCTCTGCCCTGATGAATTAACCACTCCCTAAAGGCCTCATCTCTTAATACTATCACATTGGGCATTAGGTTTCAACATATGAATTTTGGGGGCATATTCATACCATAGCAATGATCAAAGAGCCCCAAAGACCTTTGCTTGGGAGTCCTAGACACTGGTTTGAAGTGCAAACTCATCACTGTGTTGGATATACAACTCCTTACCAAACCCAGCTGCAGGAAGCCTTATTGATACCCACCTCCTAAGCACTGCCATAGAGACAGCCAGAGCCAATGGAAGGAATTTCCTAAGCCCTCCAGGTCAGAGAATAGAAGAGCCCTTCATAACCTAGATCCACATACCTCTTCACATGCTCTCTCAGTCCTCTGCAACATGTACCTTCTCAGAGTGTCCGTGTTCTCTGAGATGGTCCTACTCTTGTCTCCTCTTCCTGCAATGACTTCCCCACCTGGAATGCTCTTTGTCCTTCCTTCTGCCTATTTAAACTCTACCTATCCTTCAAGTCTAGCTCAAGCTCATCTCCTTTCCCCACCCCTACCAATTAGTAAAATCATTCCCTATCTATAAAACTAGAATAATTGAATTTTCTTTGCCTACTTCAAAAAACACTTTTATTTCTTTTAATATTCACTGAGAACCTACTATGTGCCAAACCCTCTATCAGAGACTAAAAATATGACACTAAGCTCTTAGACCGTGCCCTCAAGGAGCTTATGTTGGTGCTGATCCAGTAAGATGAGGAATGCATCTTACAAAAGAAGAAACTGATTCTCAGAAATGTTGCCTGCTCAAGTTTACACAGCTAGTTAACAGGATATCCAAACTTCAAATGCAGCTCTGTCCTTCTAAACAAAACACCACCTTCCCATCGCCTATAGTTTCAGGTTTCTTTTCCTACCTTCCACCAGTATGAGGCTCATATGCTCCTGTCCTTCCTTTAGATTTTAGTGTAGTTTTATATTTCAGTGTACAATCTAATTTTGACTACAGGCTGGGTGATGTGGCCAAAATTAGCTAAATAATAAAGGAATAAAATGGCAGGCGCTCAACAAGTGCTAGCCATATTGAATCAAATTGAATAGTTTCAATAATTTGGTTTTAGGAGACTTGGAAAGAAAAATCCAAAGAGCTGGACCACTTCAAGCACTCCAGCTGTATCTAATCAGTTCAATTCAATTTAATTCAATTCAATGAGCCTTTATTGACCATCTATGATGGCAGGGCACTGTGCTAGGATGGATGACACAAGGATGAACCTGAAGGACTAAAGAATATTTAGATAGAACTAATCTTAAGTGAAAGCAGCTGCAACCAAGTCTGGTGCTTTGATACTGCCTGGCCACTGTTGTTTTATTTTTGTTTGTTTTTGAGTAAATGAATGAATGAATGAGTACTCACATGCCAATTACTATTAGATATTTGCATTTTTAAAAGAACAAATGTTCTGAGTCACATAGATTTTTATTTAAATCCTGGCTGTGCCACATACCACTGGGTGTAACCTTGAGCAAATTTTTTTTAACCCCTCTGAGTCTGTTTCTTCCATAACAAGGTGATAACACTCCCTACCTCTGTTTTACAAAGAATCTCTTGATCATTTATAGGAAAGTTCCGGGAAAGTAAGAGAAAGGTTGGTGTTGGCTGCACTGCTAAACGATAGATTTTAAATCCCCTCTTTTTACCCCTTATTTCCAGGTGTTTGGGATCTTGGACTGGGGCAGAATACTGGCTCCAAAGCTGACTTGCTTTGTGACTTTGGTCAAGTTCCTTCATTTCTCCAAGGCTTAGTTTCTTTGCCTATAAAATGGGGACAGTAATAGCAGCTAACTCACGGAATTATTGTGAGAAATAAATAAGATAATGTGCAGGAAGCTCCTCTCCCAGTGCCCAGCACGGAGCAAAGTTTCAATGAATGATACTTTCCTTCCTTAATGCTGTTTTCTCCTCGCTGCTCAACCCAAACACAGCGCAGTCTCTTGGTTTACATCTCACTCTGGCCTTTCCAACGGGACCTTCCAATCCACATATAGTAAAGGCTCCAGTCTGCACCGCAGCAAAAGCAGTGGCAGAAGGATCTCCCCCTCACTTGAAGTTCACCACCTGTTTTAACTGAAGGTGCAACCACCTGATAGCATAGGACCTAGGCCGCCTAATCGCCAAGGAGAGAGAACCTGTACCAGCTCCAGCTCATGAAAAAGAGAGGAATCACCAGGGACCTCTTTGAGAACCAACACAGTTGTGCCCCACCTGGCAGAGTTCAGAGTAAAACATAAAGAGATTCCATCTGCTAGGAGATGCTGAATCTACTACACCAGGTCCCCGGAGGCGCCTGTAGGCTTCGGATGGATGCTGCAGGAATGTTGACTCCATTGCTGAGCTCACAGTGCCACCTGGTGGTAACTGTGTGCCACCACAGCTACTCTAATCCCGAAACCAAAACCATCAAGTTCTGGAGCCCATTAGTTCCTCCAGGAACTTTGCTTTTATTATTTCAGGATATTATGGGGATACAAACATTTTGGTTACAAGTTATGACTTTGCCACATCCAAACCATGATTTTAGGCGTGCCCTTTACCCCCTACAACTCTCACTGCGTCCATTAGTTGTAGTTTACCCACCCCAAGCTCCCGACCCCCAAATAATATTACTGCTGTGTGAGCACCAACTTTTATAGGCTTGTATCATAATGGTCTACCAAGAGAAATAAACCCATTACCCTTTTTTTAATTAAGCAAGAATATATTTAACTACAAATCATAACTTCACCACTGAAGAACTGGAGTGTGGAAAGTACAGGGCAAGAGCTTAGTTGTGTAGACTCTAGGATTTAAATCCTAGAGTTCAAAACCTACTTACCTAGGTAGCCTAGGAGAAGTTACTGCTTACATCTTCAAAACGGAGATACTCGTACTGATCTGGGAAGCTTGTGGAGAAAATTAAATCGGTTACTACATGCAGAACACCTGGAACTCAATAAATGTTTGTTCACTTCTCACCTGACCAGCATGAGCTACTGTGAACTCATTGGGTAGATAGGTTCTTACCCAAAGCAAAGAAGTTGTCATTAGTCTGTGAGTCCCAATTTCCATAAAGTTCTTTAAGTGTTTAAAGAACATCTTCCATTACTGTCTTCATAATCTTCTGTCCCATTAGAGGTCCCAGAGATCCAAATTAAGCACCACTTATAAAGACCATTTTAGTTCCTTCTAAATTACTGTGACAGGCCACATGATAATTTATGTGGCTCACAAGAGAGAGCCAAAGTTTCAAAGTAATAATTTTGTGAAGAAAAGGTAATGGACATAACTGATGCAGGCATAGCCCTAGAAACAGCCCCTGGGTGCTTGGTGCTGGGTGCTGAGTGAGCCCATCCCCATGATGGCTTGAAAAAAACCCAAGAGGGAGGAAGATTAGATATCACAACAGAATTGTGGTATCAACATTAAGTGTTAAGTCTTAAACATCATTTCTCCCAATCCTTTATTTTACACAGGAGTAAACTAAGGCCCAGAGAGGATAGGGCTTTTCAAAGATCATGTAGAAATTAGTGGCTGAGCTAGGGACAAGACCCAGATCCCCTAGGTAGAGAGACTGAGACCTACTGATACATGAAAAAGGAGCCATTTCAAGTCAACAAGGAAAAGACGGACTAGTCAATAAATAGTGTTAGAATAACTGGCTAGCCACTTTAGAAAAGAAAATTAAGCTAGATTCCTACCTCACTTCCTATACCAAAATAAATTCCAGAGAAATTTTATTATGTAACTATTAATTTTGTTTTCATGATTACTTATTTTATTTTTAAGGAAAGATGTAGAATGACAGTATGGTGTATATAGTTTCAGAGGATCTATATATGCCATAAATTTAAGTTTTTTCTTTGAAAGGATATAAGAAGCTGGTGATAGGTAAACCTCTGGGAGGGAGATGGTGGAGAAATACTATGTGGGTGAGAAAGAGAGACGTTGTTTAATATTCGCATTCTGTACTGTTAAATTTTTTAAAACCTCATGCATGTATCCTTTTTTGTTAACTGTGTTAACCTCTGTTAACATAGAGATTCTCTAGGTGTGGCAATTCTCTGGTGGGTTTTTTTGTTTGTTTTCTTCTTTATCCTTTTCTGTTTTGAACAAATATTAATTCAGAATTTTTAAATTTACTTTAAAAATTAAATAAATGAAATCAGAAGTACCAGAAAAGAATGGGTTAAGTTTTATAGTCTCGGAATGGGAAACACTTTTCTAAGCATGACATAAAGCCCAAAAGCCCTAAAGGGAAAGACTGATAAATCTGACTACATAAAATGTTTATACTTCTGCAGAAGAAAACAAAGTTAAAAGGACACAAAACACTTAGGAGAACATTGGCTGTACACTTGCTAAACACAGGGCTAATTTTCTAACTATAAGATGAGTTTTTACAAATCAATAAAGAAAAGCTACACAACCCAACAGAAATGCTAATGCCCAATAAATAAATTTTAATATGCTTGATTACATTCATAATTAAGAAAATGCAAATTAAATCAACATCGGGTTACCACTTTACATCCTTATCAGTTTGGCAAAATATTTAAAGCTTAAGGATATTCTCTGTTGTCAAAGATGAGGGGAAATAGGCACTTGCATACACCATGGGAGCATAAATTGTTCTATTTTAAAAGAACAATTTTAGAAAGTCTATTCCCCCAATTCAAGGTTCATCTACCAGCATCTTTTTTTGTTTTTATGCACACATGCTGCTATGGTCTGAATGTGCTCCCCAAAATTCATAGTTTGGAACTTAATCACCAATGTGGTGGTATTAAGAGGTGGGAGTGACTACATCATGAGGACAGAGCCCTTATGATGGGATTATAGGATTAGGGCCCTTATAAAAAGGTGAACCCTCTCCTGCTCTTCTGCCAGGTGAGGATGTGGTGTTCAAGGTGACATCTTGGAAGAAGAGACCAAGGCCCTCACCAGATGCTGAACGTACTGGTACCTCAATCTTGGACTCCCCAGCCTTGAGAACTGTAAGGAAATACATTTCTATTCTTTATAATCTATAAAAATTACCTAGTTTCAGGTATTTTGTGACAGCAGCACAAATGGACTAAGACATGCTCTCACAGGGAGGTCCAGAATCTCCTTCCTGAAGCCCTGCCCCATTTTCTAAAAGTCCAGGGGCTCCTCCGTCAGAAGGTGAGGGTACGTGTGAGCCCTGTTCACAACTTCTAGCAAAAAGAGAACTCGAAAACTGGATGTGTCTGCTCCTCTGGTGCTTCTCGTTCATCACAGCTCCGGATCACTGTTGAAGGCTACTTCTGGAAAGTTCTTCAGGTGGTTCTCACCCACTGCTCCTGTTGCCTTTATAATCCCCCTGTCTCAGTCATTGGCATTCCCACCTCCAAATGTCAGCTCAGTGAAGAGAGCTCCTCATCGCTCTGGGACCTCGAAGTCAGGACTCACACGTTTTCCTCACGCAGGCGCTCCACTTCCACAGACAGGGCTGGAGGGTGCTCCACAGCAGCACAGGTGCAGGTCCAGGGTCTGTTCTTCACAGTCCAGGAGTGGTGAGGCTTCTGGCACCAGTAGAAACATGCCCCAGAGTGCTCAGAGGCAGGAGGCAGTGTCCCAAGGGTGGTAATAGATCTGGCCCACACCAGAGTGTCTGGTGTTGGACCCTTTCCAGACACCAGCAGTTCTGTGAAAATCTGTGAGCTCTGGTGTTACAGCCAGACAAGAGGGTTCTGTCCAACAGAGCTACTTACCGCTACAAGAGGGGTGGGTTCTGGACACCCATTAGGCCATATTTACTGTCACCAATATCCACCCCAAAAGCTCTCTCTAACTCTGAATCTCAGGGAGAATATGAGTGACGAGAGGAAAGGTAGGAGGGGTAGAACTCCCTGCCTCCAGAGGGGCTTCTTTTATCCATTGGCCTAAACCCTCCCCTGAGCTTCCCAGTGACTCCATTATAGCTTGGATCCAGGACAGAGTCCCAGCCTGGTGCACGTCTGCAGATTTAAGATGTGTCCCTTGAGATGTTCTTCAGGGAGAGAAGAGTTGGCAGCTGCTTTCATTGAGAAAGAAGAAAACAGTTACTCTGTGGTTGGGCTTTCCCTTATACCAACAATGTGATTTGTAGGAATTTACCTTACAGATGTGCTTGAACAAGCGCAAGAAGATAGCCATTGTAGCATTGTTTGTAAGAGTAAAATATGGAAACAAGCTAAATGTCCATAAATATGAGAGTGGTTAAATAAATTATAGTATATGCATACCATACAGTGCCTTACAGCATTAAAAGCAATGAGTTAGATTTATGTTTACTGATGTGGAAAGATGTGTAAGATTCTTTAGTAAGTGAGAAAAGGCACATTGCATAGTAGTGTTAAAATATGCTCCTTTATAGTTTTTTAAGAGATTATCTATAAAAATGCCAAAGACTATATGCCAGGCACTTTAAGTGCTTTACATATAACTCATATAATCATCATAGGTAGGCGTCCACTTTACATATAGGAAAGCATAGGTATCAGGAGGTTACATAACTAGGGTAAGCTCACAAGGCTGGCAGGGACTAAGAGTTATCATTGGATCAGGCAAGCTGGCTCCAGAGTCTAACAACTAAGTCCAAAACTATTCTGCATTTTTCTGCACAGGTGGTAATGCCTACACTTGTCTGGAAAGAAAATCAAGAAAACTCTTAACACTGGTTACCTCCAAAAATCAGGATTAGGAAACTGAAGGAATGGAAGGATAACTTCTACCTTTTCACTATATGGCTTTCTGTACTATTTGCTTATTTTTATAATGAGCATACACTACCTTTACAATATACATACACTAACGCACACACACACACGTGTTTGTTTTTTAGAGTGAGTCACAAGACTTGGACTGATTCCCTACACTGATTTACTAAAATCCTAGTCCACTTTTATTCATTTATTCATTACCATTTAAGCTTCTCTGGGTGCCAGGCACGGTCATTGGATGCAAGACCATGCTTAAAACTTTCAATGACTTCCCACCAGATATGACAAAGTCTGTGATCCAGGCCCTTCCCAACCTAAACCCTTGACACTTCAGACTCCAACTTTATACTGTGGCAACACTCAACTATTAGTCATTCCCTGCTCACAAATGTCTGGCTATAGCTTCCCTTCTGGGCCCTCTTCCTGGATTGCTCTTGTCCAGCCACCCACTCCCACCCTCACATGTTGAACTCTTACTAATCTTTTAGTGGCTCGGTTTAAGAAGCACCTCGGCCAGGAAGTTCTCCCAAAGCTGCTCATTGATGCTCCTCCTCATCAAAGGGAGTATGATGCTCCTCCTCTTCTTCCCATAAATCCTGTTTGTACCTCAGTCCTAGGACTTCACACCTTGATTTTAATTGTCTGATATGTGCATCTGTCTACACTGAGCTTCATGAGGGTGCAGTGTTCATTTTTGCTTCCTAGGCAACTAGCATAGGATCTAGCATAGTGTCTATTATCAAGAATTTTTAGAAACTAATAATGAAATTAAAAATAATAGTTAGCATTTATTAAATTCTATCATATGTCATGCACTAATCTTAACCTTTTACATTTATTAGCTACCAATTAATCATTATGGCAGCTCTGTGATGTAGGAACTGTAAATATCCCCTTTTCCAGCCAAGAGACCATTTTAAGGCACAGAGTGATTAAGTCATTTGCTTAAATTCACACACCTGGAAAACAGTAGGGGTCAGATATAGACCCAGGCATGTGATCCAAACCCCTGAACTCGACCCCTGTGGTTACAGCTGCCTCATGAATGGAGACCTAAGTGCCCCAGTTCAAAATATGGTTCTAACTTCTCTCCAGCCTCCTCCAACCACTCCCTAACCTCGGACTGAGGGATGTAGCACCCATGAAGCTTATATTTTATGAGATACATACAGGTGTCATTTCCATCAAAGCTTCCTGAAGTGAAGTCCAGATATTGTGCATTTCTGTTCCCTTAGCTATTAGACCAGAGTCCAGAAGCCAGGAGCTGGCACTGAGGTATTTTCTGAAGGAAGGAAGGAAAGAAGAAAAGGAGGAAGAGAGGGAAGAAGGATAGCTCTGCCATTCCTAACTTCCTTCATCATTGCCAACACGCATGCATATGCACACACACGCAAATATGCACACATATGCGCACATACACACACACATCTTGGATCTCACCTCTTCTAAGTATTTCAGTTGCCAGGGAAAAAAACAACTTGACAACAGCATGTCATCCCCTTTCCTATGGTTTTTCTTTATAAAGAGAATAAAATGGTCTTACCTTCTTTCTGCCAGAATTTCTAGCTGCATGAAAGCACCTCAAAACTGACACCATAGCACCATCTTTTGTTCAAAGGCCATTATGCCACCCTAACTGAACTATGCCAACAGGATAGAGTCTCCTTTTTCTAGCCTAATGAGTGTTGATGATCACACAAACACACACATGTGTGCATACACACACACAGTCATATGAACCCCACCACTTTATAACACCAAGGCATGGTAGGCACAGTGTAAACTGCCTACATTCCACTCCAAAAAAGGACTTGTCACCAGCTACTAGGGGTGTACAGCTGTAGAAAGACTTCAGCTATCAATGAATTGCCTCCACTACACAGAGCCACCTCACTAAAGGTCATACTCTTCCCAGGATGACCCACCTACAATGACTGGTTAATGCAGTGATGTAAAAGCCTGACCATCTTAGCCTAACTTGGGACACCTCTAAAGGGCCATTCTCACGCCTGAGCTCTCTGCAGGGTTGACTGGGGCTGATATTGGGCATAGTTCAGCTTCTCTCTCTGTCTAATTCTACTTCCTGTCCTTCTCTTTCACAGGTGTCAATCCTAAGGGCACACCTAACAGCACACAAAACTCCCATCTCAGAATCTGCTTCTTCAACACTGCCTATGATGCGTGAAAGTGTCTCTGTTTATTCTATTCAAGGAGAATTTATTGAGCCTGTGTGGATTAAAGGAACAAGTTAGGCAGAAGATCTAATTCCCTATTTCTATAATCCAGGGCCCAACCTAGTCTAAATTTAACTCTTGATCCTGTTAGCTGGTTTATAGACAGAGAGAATACAAATAAAGCAGGTGAATCTGTTAGCGTACCAAAACTCTCCTGGAGGTCCTGGATAACATCTGGGCCATGTAATCTTAGAGTGTATCATTGTCATGAGACCTGCCATTCATGGGAAAAAGGGGATGGATGTTTCTGATATGGAGTCAAAGAGTACCTTTTGAACATGTTTACTTAAGTTAGAGGATGAAAAAAAATTCTCAAGGCAGAATTTCATAACCCTTTCCTGTGGTTAGCCTCTTTCCATCACCACAGCAACTAAGGGCATTTTCAGGTAGGAATCATCCACCATCAAAACCTTGACACCTAATTTAGAGATGCAGATCCTGGGAGTTCCCCACCTATCTTTCAAAATATGAGCTCTTCACAGCTTGCATCCTGCATTTCAACATTATGGGACCAAAACATCCTTACTCATGGCCAGCCTCACAAACACCGATACACATTGGTATCGTATTGTGTAGATCATACATATCACCTAGGGGACAAGTCAAAGCTAGGCATTCTACAGGCATGCATGTTGTCACCAGTAGCTCTGAATAGCCAACAAAATGCAGAACTACAATGGCTATAATGCCACTGAGTAGACACCTGTTGTTTTTTGTGTTCAGCACCCCATCACCTGGGATACCCCAATCCCCCCTCATATATGGATATGTCACTTCTTTCTTCTGAAAAATATTCTTCCCCCATCCCCTGCTCTAACCATATGGTTATCACAGGAGTTATTACATCTGTATGTGATTCCATCACCTCCATCAGCATGAACATTTTGAAGAGACTCCACCTGACAAAAGAAGTGTGGCTTTCCCAGTCCCTGAAGGGTGCATCCTAATAAGAAATAGACATGTAAATTTCACCACTGTTACTCAACATAGCACTAGAAGTTCTAAGTAGAGCAATCAGACAAGAAAAAGAAAGGGCATCCAAATTGGAAAGGAAGAAGTCAAACTATCCTGTTTGCACATGATATGATCTTATATCTAGAGAAACGTAAAGACTCCACAAAACAAACTATTAGAACTGACAAACAAATTCAGTAAACTTGTAGAATGCAAAATCAGTATACACAAATCAGTAGCATTTCTATATGCCAACAGTAAACAATCTGAAAAAAAAACAAGAAAGCCATCACATTTATAATAGCTACAAGTACAATAAAATACCAAGAAATAAACTTAACAAAAGAAGTGAAAGATCTCTGTAATAAAAACTATAAAACACTGATGAAAGAAATTGAAGAGGACACAAAAAAATGGAAAGATATTCCATGCTCATGGATTGGAAGAATCAATATTTTTAAAATGTCCATACCACCCAAAGCAATGTACAGATTCAATGCAATCCTCATCAAAATAACAATGACATTTTTCACATAAGTAGAAAAAAAATCCTAAAATTTACATGGAGCCACAAAAGACCCAGAATAGCCAAAGCTATCCTGAGCAAAATGAATAGAATTGGAGGAATCATATTACCTGCCTTAAAATTATACCTTAGTATAATTTTGTATAGAGCTGTAGTAACCAATGTATAGAGCTATAGTAACCAAAACAGTACGGTATTGGCATAAAAAGAGACACATAGACTAATGGAACAGAACAGAGAACCCAGAAATAAATCCACACATCTATAGTGAACTTACCTTCAACAAAGGTGCTATAAATAAACAAATTTATCTTCAATAAATGGTGTTGGGAAAACTGGGTATCCATATGCAGAAGATTGAAACCAGACCCTTATCTCTTGCCACATATAAAAATCAAATCAAAATAGATTAAAGACTTAAACATAAGACCTGAAACTATGAAATTACTAAAAGAAAACTTTGGGGAAATGCTTCAGGACATTGGTCTGGGGAAGGACTTCTTTAGTAATACCCCCAAAGCAAGGCAACAAAAGCAAAATTGGACAAATAGGATCACATCAAGCTAAAAAGCTTCTGCACAGCAAAGGAAACAATCAAGAAAGTGAAGAGACAACCTACAGAGTGGGAGAAAATATTTGCAAATTATCCATCCGACAAGGGATTAATAACTCGAATACATAAGGAGCTCCAACAACTCAGTAGGAAAAAAATAAAATAATCCAATTAAAAATGGGCAAAGGATCTGAATAGACATTTCTCAAAAGAAGACAAAGCAATGACCAACAGGTATATGAAAATGCTCAACATCATTAGTCATTAGAGAAATGCAAATCAAAACTACAATGAGACATCATCTCACCCCAGTTAAAATGGCTTTTATTTAAAAAGGTAATAACACAATGCTGGTAAGGATGTGGAAAAAGGGAAACCTTTAGACATTCTTGGTGGGAATGTGAATTAGTGTGCAACCACCATGAAGAACAATATGAAGTTTCCTCAAAAAATTAAAAATAGAACTACCATATGACCCAGCAATCCCACTGCTGGGTATATATCCAAAGGAGGGCAATTCAGTATATGAAAAAATAGCTGCACTCCCATTTTTAATGCAGCACTATTCACAATAGCCAAGATTTGGAATCAATCTAACTGTTCATCAGTGGATGCATGGATAAAGAAAATGTGGCACATATACACAATGGATTATTATTCAGCTGCAAAATGAAATCTGTTATTTGCAGCAACATGAACGGAATTGGAGAACATTAAATGAAATAGGCCAAACATAGAAATATAAATCTTGCATGTTCTCACTCATATGTGGCAGCTAAATATTAAAGCAATTGATCTCATGGAGACAGAGAGTAGAATGCTGATTACACAATCTTTGGAATATCCAGCTAACGTCTCCCATCTATGTCCAATATTTGAATCATACAAACTTGAAAATAAATGCTTATTTTTTAGATGCATTAAATGTGGTATGTTTAAGAAATTTCCCAGTTTCAAATTATTTTGAAATCAATCAAGAGATGTTTTTCTTAACGCCTCACCAGTGTTTAACACTGTTCTATGTGCTGTGGAAAACGGAGATTTTGTTTTCTTTCTTACTTTATCCTCACTATCTAAATTACTTAGGATCCTCAAATTAAACACACTTGTGTTTACTTCTAGTTCTACACCCATTTTCCTTTCTCCTGGGCCTAACTTGCCCAGGTGCTGTATGGCAAAAGGGGCCAACCTCAGGTACCAGGACCCTGGTCTATCCCAGTCACCTTACACAGGGCCTTAGGAGAAGGAGCTCTGCCACTTACTGACCAAGTCCCCGCCAGGGAGCAATGCCAACGGGTAGAACAGACAAGACAACATGGGTATGTGACTACTGGAATCATTGGCACTGAGCACAATCAAGTTAGTGAGAAAAACAGAAGCCACGATACCTGCAAACTCAATTTAATGTTTTAAACATAGATTTTTTTACCTTTTGACTGCATTTTTTTGTCTGGAAATCAAGCCCCTATCAAAATTTTCACCTCCATCCCCCAAGGTGAAGCTGGCTAGAACACATGCTGCTCCACTATTTAACTCATTTGCATGTGTTGTCATAATGTCATCATCAAGGGGGGCATTGCCAAGGCCACTGAGCATGGTTTATGCTCATTTGGATCCTCTGCTTCATTCGGTCAAACTCCAACTGAGTTCCTGGCTCTCTCTGTCTTTATTATCTAGTGAAATGTAGACATTCTCCAGCTCCTTCCTCCCCCAGTTAATCTGTGCTGCACTTGGTAACTAGTACATGTTCCTGTGAATTCTCTGACTTCAAACCTTCCATTTCTGCTGACAAGCCTTCAATTTTCCTTGTTCTCAAACCCACTATAATTCTCTTCAAGTCAATACTGTAGAGATCCTCTGAATAGCTCCAAGCATCTCAGAGAAAAAATGTGGCTCTTCACCATTATTACTTCCATTTGCTCTATTCCTGGGGTCAGAAAACACTAAGATTCCTAAATCCCCAACACCCGCTCTGTGGTGAGCCACAGTGACAATCTTTCTCTTTCTTGATATCTCAGTGGGCAAAAACATCCATATTCATCTCATAGTCATGAGAGATTTCTATTCCATCACCCACCATTCATAGGCACTTAAGAGATGGGGACTCAGTGTCCTCATCTGTAAAATAGGCACATTTTTACCTTTGAGGGTACCATGAAGATTAAATAAGATAATATAGGCAAAGTCCTTAGAATAGTGATGAATAAAGTAAGTGCTCAATCGATGTTGTTTATTATTGTTTTTATTATTCTCATCATAGATTGACTATAATACTCCTGTTAATTAGACAAGCATAATTACTCAATGTACCCAGGTCAGTGTTAATTAGAAAATCAGGATTCTGCAGCTGAAATTTAGAATATTCACATATATCATCTTTCTCTTTTTCTTGTCCCCAAACTGAATCCATCCCTCCAGAGTAAAAAGTTACATAAGTCATTCTTTTCTAATTTTTATTGACCAATTTTATAGATAGTTAAAAGGTGACTGTGCTGACATAGGGCATGACATAGATTTCCTTCCTTTTTCTATGTCTAGCTTGTCATCAGGAAGTGAAGATATGGAAGCAGAGGATCCAATCATGCTGATGGAGAAGCCGTTCTGGAAAACCTAGGGGATGGCATGAGCAAACATGCTGGAAACGATCACATTGGGGACCTTTAGGACAGTGATGTAGCTCTTCACTGGGGGATAACAGTAATTCCACACAGAAAGGCCTGATTATCCAACTTCCAACAGGAGTTTCAAGGTTGCATATGGATATAAAAGTCATCATAATGTGAAAATATCCATGAATTGGCTGTTTAAAAAAAAACACCTCTTCAAACATTCCAGCTTATAAGTAACTTCTCTCTATATCCATTAAATCAACATCTTTGGAACCTTACTGGTTGTGGGAGGTTTCAAACCCTCCTTTAATATGACACAAATGCAATGCAAGTAGGTTGGAAGAGAAATTGCAAAGCTTGCAAACGATGTAGGATTTACTGAGTCAGAGAAAGTGATGTTGAATAAGTGAAATACATACTACGTCACTAGAAGAGTTGGAGCAGTTAATAGTTTTGGAAAGATACAACAAAGATAGTGGTACGGTCAATAGTTCACAAGAGAATGATCTACCAAAAGATAAAGAGAGTTAGACATGAGGATTTTGTGACAAAGGAAAAGAAAAAAAAACATAAGAAAAAAAAAGATAAAGAGAGGACTTTGGATAAGTTGATAAAGCCCAAGGGCTTTTTTTTTTATTGCAAAAATGACTCTCTCATTATGTACTGTAAAGCCAAAAATGAAAGATATCATGTAACATGACTGTATAATTTTGTTGAATGAATTGATTGCCAATTCATTCCAAAGACCCCAGTTAAATTTCATTAAATATAGGCATTAATGGACTAATTTTCATAATTTCAGTTTAATATTTCAAGACAAGTTCCAATTAGGAGGTTTTTTTTGTTTGTTTTGTTTTTTTACTATTTACTATGAAAATATGGTTCTAGTTTTTAGTGGCTTCATTTTTTAAGTGGTCTATATCCCCCTCTCCTGATTATTCACAGATGATGAGGACCTCTGGTATATATAATTGTACTTTTTCTCATGGAATACACTTCGAGACATTTCATGGAGACATTACAAAATAAAATCCAAGTGCTAAGTGAATATAGCCCCCCAAAAACCAGAGTTCTCCTCATCTAGAAGCAGGGTTTGAGCTGATGAATTTCATGATACTGAAGAGACAGTATTGCTTTTTGAGCAACTACCATGTGCCAGGGAGTTTACAAGCCTAACTTCTAAAACTTACCATGACTTTGCAAAGTTGATATTATCACACCCATTTTAGAGACAGGAAGACAGAGACATAGGCTTAGTGACATCCATTAATTCACAGAGCAAGTAACTGGTGGAGAAAAGATTACAATGAATGTGTGCCTAAAATCATTCCACCTTCTGCTGACAAGACAGCAAACGTGCGGCTGGATGTTGACGTTGGTCAGAATCAGGAGTTCTCAGTTCAGTTGCTAATACAACACTATTCATTACCATCCTCCACAGGAGGGAAACTGAAACATGTTTCCGGGGCAAGCTGTACAGCCTGTGAGGAAGGTAGATGATCCCCAACTCCAACATGGTTTCAGGTTTTCTGTTCAACTGGTGTGGCTGCAGACATCTGAAGCACTTCCAAACATTCTTACACATTTGCTTGTTGTGGAATATTCTTTTGAGCAGAGAGGCTGGCCATGTTACTAAATATTTAGGTTTCAATGAGCCAAAAGCAATTCTGACATCAAAATGTTAACAAAATCCAAAAAAGAATGCTGGGAAAGTGGTTTCAGGTGCTCCCTGGAACAGTGTTTTTTCCGTATGAGTGAGCCCCACCACAAGCGCGGGTTAATCAACCCTGACTGCAATAAAGAGGCTCTTAACATCCAGCAGGTTCTAGGGCCACAGCATGTTCCATATACAAGAATCCTTGCAGCATGACACTCTCCTCTTGACGAAGCTGAAGGCGTTACTGTTTGTGGCTAGTAATACATGTTAGAGAACAAGATCTTTATGTCCAAGCCTACAGATTCATGGACTGCTTAGCACTCAGTTTTTAACAACATATCATGCTTTGCCTTTTCCAATAAAATTAAAATTAATACAACTTTCCACTAATAGCTATTATATCTATCTCGTAATATCTTATTCAATAGAAGTGTTCACTAATTCATTAAACTTTCTGGAAAAAGGCATTGTGAATCTGCAAATCATACCTGTTTTATTCAAAGTCTAAAAATATCATGCTACTCAGGGGAATAAGAAGTTAGACATGAAACTTAAAAATATAAATGCTTTGACACTATTTTGATAGTTCAAATCTGATAAATTTCTAGAATCTAGACTTTAGAACATGATTTAGTAAATTATTCTGGGCTTAAATGATTTATCTGTCTTGAAAATGACAAATTATTGTTTTGGAAACCATTCTCAATTGAAAGTGACTTTACTGTCTACTTTATGGAATTTCTTATCTAGACAATTGTATATGAAGAATTGTTCTTTAAAAACCTTATATGAAGTATATTTAAAGGTTCCAGATTATAATTTAAAACACTGAATTGTAAGAAATCATTAAAAAGCCAAGAATTAAACTTATTTTTTAATATGTATGATTTGTTTCAGGGAAGACAAACTCTCATCCCTACATCACCTTACTTCTTATTACATATATCCAGAAGTTTCTCTGAGTTCAAAAGTTCACAGCAGCAATTTATAAGGGTATTAGCTCTGAAGCAAGCCAGAGGGAAAGTGCTGTTTTTAATCAACACGGCTACAATCCTTACACGGCAGCAGATCTCGCCAATCCGGCATGATATAGGATGCTGCAAGTTCAGACACTGTCAAGACACATTTTAAAAGTATGATTTTTCACAAGGTAAATTCAGAAAACTAGCACAACCTGCAGCCACAGACATTCCATATTTCTGATTTTTGGAAACTGCAGTCTTACTGTTATTAATAGGAAAAAACTTGTGCATACATTGTGGACATAAAGGGAGAAAAGGGGTTTATCTCAAGCTAACAGAGACCAGGAAAAATGTGCCTTTCTTCTGGAGGTCAGATAATGACTTTATTTACAGCATAGAGTTCCCCAAGTGAGGTTCTTAGGAGACGAGGTGAAAGATGGCAAATTCAAAGGCATTAGAATGTATTCCATTACCAAGATCAAATATTTTCCCAAGTCTCCCTTTATATAACACATTAAGAAACAAGTTTTTATTTCTTTAATCCTGGGGTTTAAGTCTATGTGAGAAGTACGGAAGGAAGGAGTAAGATGCATATTAAAGTGATGATGGCAATTCTTCCTGAAAAATATAAGGCTCTTGTTCATTCATTGATTCATCCATCCCACTCCTACTTACTGAGCACCATATATCAGACACAGCCACTGGACGTGCAGCAGTGAACGAGCCAAAGAGCCCTCTGCTCTCACGGAACTCATGGAACTCATACTGCGATGAAGCACTGTCCAACAGAACTTTCTGGCTCACAGCAATGTTCTGTATATGTGCTGTCTAATATAGCAGCTGTTAGCCACATGTGGCTACTGAGCATTTGAAATGTGGCTAGTACAACTCAGGAAGTGAATTTTAAACTATTTCATTTTATTTTATTTAAATTTAAATAGCCACATATGGCTAGTGGCTATCCTATAGGATAGCACAGTTCTAATGAATTAATCAGACAATAAACACATAAATAAATAAGTATATAAAATATTTTTGGCCTTGGATTAGCTCAATAAAGAAAATAATTAGGCTTGGGGGAGGAAGGGGAGAAGGTCGAGTCCTTTTAAATATGGTTGATTAAGAAAAGTCCTCTTTAAAGAGGTGACATGAGAGCAGAAACCTCATTGACAAAAGAGACAAGCTATGCCAAAATGTGGGGGAAGGAGAGTACAGGTAGAGGACACCGGAAGGTCCTAAGGTGCCCTTGGTGGGAACGAGCTTAGCAGATAGACACAGCAAGAAGGGGAGAGGGCAGGAGAATGGGAGTGTATCAGGAGGCCGCCAGAGAGGTGGGCAGAGATGGGAGTGTGCTGGGCCCTATGGCCCATGAAAAGGTGTTAGGAATTTACTCTGATGTACAGGGAAGCCAGTGAAAGGTTTCAAGTGGAAGAGTTTTGAACTGATTTATGTTTAATAAGATCAGACAAGGTGCTAGGTGGAGACTAGACTGGAAGAGTAGGAGAGTAAAAACAGCAGCCAGTTAGAAGGGTACTACATTGGTTCAGGCCCAGTGCTCCTGCAGGGCAATGTATTATGAAGGTAGAGTCAACAGGCCTTGGTGACAGATGACATATGGCAAGCATACGAGGGCCGTCCAGAAAGTATACAGCCATGTAATATGAAAAATATATTAATAATGGCTGGATACTTTCCGGAGAGCCCTCATATACGTGTATGTGAGGAAGGAAAGGGAGGAGTTGAGGTTGAGTCCAAGGTTAGTTGCAGAGCTTATTCCAGCGACAATGCCACCAGATACTGGGGACAGACTGACCTTGGAACCAAGAAAAAGAAGGTGCTCAAATTCTCAGAAGCAGTCACACCAGAAAAGCCTTTATAAATATGTTAGGAAGCATGTGAGCACGTGTGTGCAAGTACGTGTGTGTATGGATAAATGAAATTTAAGTTAAATGTGCCCAATTAGTTCAGTCTGATCGAAAAGAATTCCTTAATTTATATAAACTCAGTAATGCTCTTGTAAAAGATCTAACTAAAAGAAACTAACTCTTGGGACATTATATTGTTGTCAAACTACACTTTGGCATAGTGTTAAATATAATCTACATATATTTAAAAATGCATAAATGATATCCACCTTCGAAAACAGTTCTTCTAAACCATAATCAGATGGTATCTAAAAGGAGAGTTGGGGTACAGACCACTTAATTCTCTCATCACAAGTGTTGTTTTCAAGTGTTTAACCTCAGAGTTGACAACGTATTCCTGACTTGTATGCTGGCGTGTTACATGCACAAAACCTTATAGGGGCTTCACAGATCAGTGCAGTCATTGCATGTGTGCATTTAACTGAAATTCAACTACACTGAGACAGGGAGGAAGAAAGGAACACAACCGGCATAGTGTGGGAAGCTCCGCTCGCCCTCCCCGCAACGCGCTACGCCTGAGAATAAACAAGGGAGGTAAGACAGCAAATTGTTGTTCCCTCTGTTGATTTGGTTTTCACTGATTTCACGGTATGGGATCTTACCATGCTAGTACTTTTCCAGTGTTTAAGGAAAACGTACTTTTTCCTACAAGATGGCCCTACCTCATCTGATGCTCAAACACAAAGTGGTATGTCCAACGCTAGAGGAAAAACTGGCGGTGTCGGGTTTATGGGGAGGTGGATTTTATGGGCAATTTAATAGGCTTTCAAGGGTCGTTTTGACTAGACATAATTTTTGCCTCATATACTGAATTTATAACCTAATTGCCTTATGAGGGTTACTGGCACAGAGCTGCTTCTACTTTACTCAGAAGGAAAATCATGAAGGATCTTATATTACTATTAACACATTTCAGTTTGAAAAAACTTGAAAATCAAGCTCTCTCATAAGATTTTTTTGGGGAAATCATCCGTATAGGAAGGACGCTAACACAAAACAAAAGAGAATATGCAAATTTCAAGAGGTTTTAACCTGTTAAATTTATGTCTCCTGAAATATTGTTTTAAATCTAAGTTGAATTTGTTATGTGTTTGTTTATATAACCTGTAGACAAGTAACAGGAAAGTCTTTGCACAGAATTTGCTTAACTCTCTAGAAATGTTTATGGTATGAGGCTAAACTCTTGAACAAAGAACACATGCACCCTCTCACACACACACTTTTTTTTTTTAGTAAAGATTATATGATCTCAAAACCTAAACATTCTTTTGGAACATAAAACCAGAATTTATATCTTGGCACTTGCAGATTTGGGAGTGATGCCTAGAAAAACAAACATATTTTCTTTAATTAGTCCTAAAGGAAAAGAAATATAACTTGAAATTAATATTATTGGTTAAAAAAATGCAACACAAAACATGGTTCATATACTCTGAAGAAAATCTAAATTCATACTATGCTTTAATCTGAATAAAAAGTATAAAAATAAATAAAAGGCCAGTTGATCTGCTTTAAAAGGGTTGTTTCCTTTACTGTTTTTGATTAGTTTGTGTTTTTGCTCATATTTAAACTCCTACTAAGCTGATCATTGAAAATATCATATAACCCGAGTCACATAATATTAACATGATTACTTCACTATATATCTGCTCCAAGACAATCATCTCAGTCAGGGCAACTTTCCTTTCAATTGCCTTTGCTGAAAAGTTTGCATAAACATCCCAGGCCAGTTAATTCTTTCCACGGGCTTTAAGCCTCATTGACATGCAGATGAGAGCCTGATCAAATGACAAGCCTGGGAGCCAAGTGATGTGAATGAGTCCACCGCACAGAAATGATGGGCACTCCAGCCTGCAAGCCCAAAGCAGCACTGAGAGAGAATTCTCTCTGCTCTCATCACAGGCTCTCTGGAAGGCCAATGTCTCCCATAAAGAATATTAAACTATACTCAATTCTCAAAACATTTTTTCTTCAACACAGTGAAACTCGCAACAAGTTTAAGTAGGAAGGAAAGTCCAGTCTGTGCCTTAACAAAATGAAATATCTGGTATCTGAAATAGGAAGGTTAATGGGAATCAAGGAAGTGCAAACGCAAATGTCTACTGGAGCCAGACAGGTCATGTAAATGGGCCAGCTGGAAGACCTGAATTCTGAACTCTGTGAGGTCAGGGTCTGGCTGGGTCAGCCTGGATCCCTACCATATTCCTTTCAGCATTCTGCACCATGTCTGGGACATGGTATGTGCTCCATATATAGGTATTAAATAAGTTACTAAATGTTGTCATCAAATAGTTCTGTAATTTGGGGCAAATCAGTCTCTGGAGGAGCTCTTCTTTCCTCAGCTCAAAAACGCAGTGGTGGGGTTAGACCTGTGGTTTTCACACTGGCTCACCCCACCCCAGTCCCATCTTGGCCCTCCCTGCGATCCCCAACTGAACTACAGTAGCTGTGTTTTCTGCCCAATTATCTTATAACTTTTAATATTATTTTAAGATTTTTGTTGAAAAGTATACAAATCATAATGATACAGCTTAATGAATTTTCACAAATTAAGAGCCATTTCTCCCCTGCCCCATTCCAGTCATTGACCCCTCCCAGCTACCTGAATAGTAGGCAAGCACTGCTCTGAATCCCAACGCGATAGATGGGCCTGTCTTGTTAACTTTACATAAATGGAATCACATAGCATGCACGCTCGTGCCCCCCGCCCCGACTGTTTTTGCTCATATAGTATTTGGAAGACACATCCACACTGTTGTAATTATTAATTCCTTCCAGCTCTAAAATTCTACTGATGTCAATTACTAACCCAACAAATGAGAAAAAATACTCTTGAAAATATCAGAGGCAATATAACTGGTCACAGTAATAAACAGAACCATAAGCAGATAGAGCCTAGGCAATGTCATCTTTGTCTATATGTGTATTAAAGGATTTCCCATGTGGATGGCAAATCTGTGTTCCTGGTGATGGTTCCAGAAGTGTCCTAGTTAAAGTTCTCAAAAGCCTATGGTTTTAAAACATCGTTTGGTTAGAGCCACGGTATATTGACTACAGATAACCAAAAATTTATTTGTAAAACAAGGTGGTTTCAAGTAGCCTATAACTCATTTCCATAAGATAAAAAATAATTATTTGTTGAATGAATGGACTAATACAAGAAACCCAAAGCTGTCTTCTGATGTGTTGTTTGCCCACAAGTGATGATTTTTTTCTCTTGGTTTGTATAATAACTGTGAGGATTAAAAAGCCTGATGGTTTTTACAAGGTTCATACTAGGAAAGAAAAATCTAAAATTTTAAAAATTATTAGGAATTCCAAACAAACAAAAATGCTCCAAGAACTTCTTTTGTAGTGGGGAACAATTTTCCCATCCCTATATAAAATCATGAAAAAAAAGAAGGGTTTTAATAAAGATTTATGATACAACAGAACCATACAAATTAAAGCAGTCACTAGAATGCCATATTTGCAATTTGTCCTTCAGTAAGAGAAGTAGAAAACTCAGCAATCACAGAAGATAACTTAGGCAAAGTGAATTTTAACCTTATTAATGAGAGCCCGGTAGAAACTCCAATAATATAAAAGAAGCTGTTAAATCTATGAATATTTTTAAAAAGAAGACTTAATAAAAACAGTGTTTTAAAAATCACTGGAAACTTTACAATGACCTTTGAGATTTTTATGCAAGCAGTGGTAATCTTTTTTGATAACAATGTCGAATTGATAACACAAGGAACTCATTTTTCTGGGAGGGTCTGGGTGAAATTGGATAAGAGGAACAGAGACAAAAACATAAGTGACTTTCACTGAAAATTCTACATATACCAATTTAATACATTTGTGAAAACCTCATTAGCCGACACTGAGGATATAAGATTTTGAAAATTGCACTTTGCTAATTGTTCCTAAGCCTTGTTGCTTTCAACAGAGACATTAAATGACTCAGACATGGCCTGCCTCCTAGAGGACATCAGTGGGTGACATCAGACCATCCTGCTTTTTGAAGACAAGAGGTCATCATCATTGGCAAACTCCTCCTTCTGAGCAAGACCATCATCTGTTCTTCTGGTATACAACCCAAATACTATATACAAACTCATTTGGTTTGGGTTAGAGTTGGCCAGATTTGCTAAGCAGCCAGCCTTCCCTGATGAGGTCAGCACAAACATCCCAGTTACAGCTGGTTCCAAACACAGACAAGAGATGCTGTATGCTGCTGATTAGTACCCTTTGTTCAGGCCTGTCTGGGTCCTAATAACGTGAAATGCAAAACAAAAAAAAAGCTGCTCACCGACTATGCTACCTACGCAACCGCTACAGAAGAAATAACATGCCTTTAATCAGTTCACTTTCTTAATTTTCCTCTATAATTAAATAAACACATCTATTAACTGGGGAGAGCAGATGTAAACGGAGGAGAAAAGATCATAAAACAGAATTTAGACACAGCAGAAAAAAGCATAAAAAGGGTAACACTTTTATCTCTAAGAGAACATGAACGAAATATGATGAATCAATAGAGTAATGTTGGAGGTACAGCAGAGATAGAGTAAGATGAGATCTGGGTTATAGTAACTTATATGTCAGACACATTTTAATGTTTCTAACAATGGTCTTTAGGATTAAAGAAAGTCAACAGCATTCCACACTCTGAGCAAGAGTAAATACTGAATGTCTTATCTACTTCCTGGTCTTCCGTGTTCTAGCCTCTGTTAAGCCCCCTTCTAACGAAATCCCTTAATACCACCCTTGTCTATTCCCTCACTTCACCATGAACACGCTCATCTCTTCTGTGCCTTCCCTTTCTTCCATCTTCCCACCTGAGCCCCTCCTTTTTGTCAGGCTTTGCTGCAAAGCCACCTGTGAATACCCAACCCATAATCCCACCACACACATTCTGTGATCTTCAGGCTTCCTTACACATGTAAGCACAAGAAAGCTAAAATAAAATGGTGGCCACCCTAAAACACTTGCAAGTAAGGTTGGTGAGCAATGAGCTGTGAGTCAGAGTCGAAGCTAAAAAACAGAAGAGTGATTTATAAGATTTTGTCTAGTTATCAACATTGATTTGAGCAAAACTCTTTAATCCTTGTAAACCCTTTGTGAGGCATTGTGTGCAAAAGGAATGCACAAGGTTACACTATGATACCTACTCAGTATATACTGAAATTAAAAAATAATACAAAAAAATTATGTCATCCTAGTTTTTAAAAAGTCAATTAGTTAAAACTAATTCTAGGAAACAAGAAAGAAGAAATTATTTTCTATATTTAGAAGAATCACCCCTGATATTTCTTTCCTCTGAGCATAAGGATCGGAAAACTTATTTATGTATTTACAAATCTTTTCAGCTGGGATGGGCCCCTGGATTTAGATATTACCACACTTACCTTATTCCAAATGTAGAAATGTGACATGACCAAGAAAATGCAATTCGTGAAATAAATCTGCATAAACTTTTATTACAGCTAAATGAAACTTTGAGATTCTCCCCACCTTTATGTCCTTTTCCATCCTTCCCTAACTAAACAAGAACTTCCTGAGTATCTACCTAGTATGAGCAAATCATAATACTCACGTAGGTAAGACAAAAATGCAGCTGCTCTTTTCAGAGACCACTCAGCTGTGGAAGTCCAGGGGTGGTCTTCAGACAGGTAGGGGAGCAGGTTAGCCACGGACAAAGGAAGAGCTCTACCAAAAGCATCATGGCTCAGCGAAGCAACATACGTTTAGGAAATAAAGAGTGACATTTGTGGGGCTAGAGTGGAATGCACAATGGGCTGGGACAGCAGAAGAGATCAGGAGGCATGTGGCATCGAGACTTTGCAGAGGTCCTGCCTGCCAGGTCCTCAACCTCTCAGAAACACAAACAGCACTACGACGTTTTCTCTGAAGATAGGAAATAACAGCGAAAACAAATTGCAGAAATACCTAGTTCAAAACACAGAAATGAGTTATGTTGCTTAGGAATTTTCTCTTTCTTGTCAATAAAGATAAAATATGCTATCATTATTTTTTACAGTTAATTTATATAAGGGAAAACTTAGAAGTGGATGGCAGGCAAATCACATCCATGTTCATTTCTTTAGTTGCAAAGCTAATTGCTGGAAGTTTTGCTATCCTTTTTAGGTGTATCAGTGGTACTCACTAGAATCTCATGGGAAGCTTTAAAAAACAGTATGTTTTCAGGTTCTATCCCCACCCCTGAGACTCTGATTTAATATGTTACAGCTTTCGGGAAGGTCTATGTGAGAAACGCTTTTCAAAGCTTGCTGGGTTAAAGTGGAGATCATAACATCTTTACCACAAAGAACATCTGTTTACCAGCTCTGCTTTCTTTGACCGGTTATAGGAGTGCTTCAGGGGATGATTTCTTTTTTTCTCTTGACAGGCTTCTGTGCTTGAGGCCAGACTGCAGAGATAACAATAGTGTGTGTTTGTGTTTGCATATGTGTATGTATGTGGGCACACGTGTAGAGCATGCTAAAATCATAAGCATAGCCATGTAAGAATGTGTTCTATTTCTCCAGATGATTTCAAAGTCATTGGCACTTTCACACGTATGTACATACCCTCAATGAGAAAAAAATTATTGATTTTCCTTTGCCTCTTTTCTAAGTTTTCAATTTCTAGAAATTCTTTACATTTTTAACTAGAATAATGTGTTTGATTCAAACAACTGAGCACCTTATTCAAACAATTCTGCCTGTGTCTTATTTATAGAATATTATAGCAAGAAGAATCTTTTTTTTCCACCTAAAATAGGACTGTGAAGTTTTTCAAGGGAAGGCAAAGCTGAATTTAGAAAATGTTCACCCTGATTTTTCCTCTGATGACATTTTTAATTTTTAAAAATCAAAAATAAAAGTATTAATATTTCTCTTCCTTGGCCTTTGAATATCCAACATTATCAAGCACATTATGAGCAGACCAAGCTATACTTTGTTTTTACCTCTTAAATCAGCAATGGTTTTCAATGTCCAAAAAATTCTACAAATATTGACTATATTTAAATTTTTCTTAAATTATTGGGATTCCCTACCCCCCATTATTTCAGATTTCAAAAAACATTTATGTTTCATTAAAATATTTTAATAACTGGGGTACAATTTGAAAATTTTTAATTCTCAAGTATTTCATATATTGCTTAAAGAAATGCAATACATAGAAACAACTATTTATAAAGTTTATTCCTTCATATGTGTTAGGATATCCTTGCTCATTAAAGGAAAAAGATATAAACCTGGCTTTCACTTTCTGGAACATTACAGTCTAGGCAATCACTATTGTTTATTACCCTGATGTTCTTGAATAAGTAGTGTGGTCACAGGTCCCCTGCCCTCAACACCTGAGTCCCCACAGTTCGGTGACAAGGTGAGTTGTCATAACAGGAGCATATTCATTGATGAAATGATTAGTTATAAAAGCAGTCTTCTTCTAAAACCCCATGAAGTTAATGTTTCTATTCATCAAATTGGGGCTGATTATAAGATGCTTACAACAGTTTAATGCAAAAAAAATACAATACTAAAAATACGGTGTACATACAGTCCATATAACAAAGCAAATTGATTTTAAAATTTAATTCAAAGAAATTGATGTTGAAAAAAGGCCTGAATCACATATAAATTCATTGATAAATGAGGAGCCAGCACAGTTAGATCAATGAACAATTGAAAACGAGAGAACAAAAATGGATGAGGATGTAAGTAAATGTTTTATATGACAATTATTTCAGAATCAAAGAGTAAGAAAATTTTTTAGGAAAATTGATGACTTTTTTTGTATCTTTGCTATAGTAGCTCTAGTTTAGGCTGCACTGTTATGTAATTTTGTACAAAAAAATTGTGTTCTGAAAAATCAACATTTGATTCAGACTTCACTCCAGTTTATAGCTGCAAGTATATAGTTTAAACTTTGTCCATTGTGATATAATTTTTAATGAACTCATTTAAGATAATACCACAGTGTGATCTTTGTCACTAATTTCTAAGAAAAAGTGGATTGACCCTTTTCTGTTACCAAATTATTCTCTAGTAACGAAGACCTCTGGAATAAAGCCACCACTCTGCATTTTCCATCACCATTAATTATGAATAAAATGTGCCTCAGTTAATCCCTGCATTTAAACCTCAAATTATTTATTTGTCTCTTTTCAGAATTTTTATTTAGCACACAGTGATTCTCAACTCTGTTCACACATTAATATTACCTGAGGAGTCTCTAAAAATACTGATGCCCAGGCCCCACCCCCAGAAAAATTAAATCAGAGTCTCAGGGGTTGGAGTAGAACCTGAAACATACTATTTTTAAAAAGCTTTAGGGTATAAAGTATGAAATGTCCAATTTCCTTAAGTACTAAGTTTTACAGTTGATCTCTCTGACAGTTCACTTTGACACTTCTTGTTTTATGCTTATTGTGAAGTTACAACCTCAGTCTTTCAAATATATGTTTTGGTTTGTGATTATCTTTCACATTTTTTATAGCAATTTTTGTGAAACCATGGATAACTCAAAAATTCGTGTTATTTTCAAATATGAGTTCTGTCATGGAACCAATGCAGTGCAGACAGCTCAAAATATCAGTGACATGTTTGGGAGTGATGTGGCTAATAAATGCACAGTACATCCATGGTTTGAGAAGCTCTGTTCAGGTGATTTTCATCTTGAAAATGAGCCACGTGGGCAACCTGAGATCCAGGTGGATAATCATGAGCTGAATGCTGTAGTGTAAATGAATCCATCTCAAACCAAGGGGTGAATTAGCAGCAAGGTTTGACATTACTATTCCAACAATATTGGACCATTTGAAAAAAATGGGCACGGTAAAGCAGCTGGATAGATGGGTACCCATGAATTAAACAAGCGTCAGAAGAGAAGTAGTCTTGAAGCTTGCCTTTCTTTACTGTCATGACATACAGGAGAAGCATTCCTATACTGTATTGTTACATGTGATAAAAAACTGGATTCTTTTTGACAATCACAGCCTTCAGCACAATGGTTGAATAAATAGGAAACACAGTCTAAAATTGAATATTCATCAAAAAATGCTAATGGTGACTGTTTGGCGCTGGTATTATCCACTGCAGCTTCATGAAAGCTGGTAAATCCATTACAGCAGATGTCTATTGCAACCACCTGGACGAAATAATGAGGATGCTGGCGATTAAGCAGCCGAGACTGGTCAATAGAGACAGGCCAATCCCCCTGCAAGACAACACACTCCACCGCATGTCGCACAAACAATGCTGCTCAAACTACAGCAGCAGGACTTGAAAACTTTCTATCATTCACTGCATTCCTTAGACCTTGTGCCAACTGACTACCACTTCTTTCCAGGATTTGGACCACTTTTTGCAAGGAAAACTATTCAATTCTCAACAAGCTGTGGAGAATGCCTTTCGCGATTTTATCGCCACTCACTCTCCAGGCTTCTTCACTGCTGGCATAAACGAGCTACCATTAAGATGACAAAACTGTGTCAGTAGTTTAGACACATACTTTGATTAACTGTACTGCTTCTTGTTTAAGATATAATAAACTACACTTTTGATTTGAAATCAATATTATAGATGACAAAGAATCCATAGTCTATTTTTTCAAATAATTTGTGGGTAAAATGAAGACAGGCAAATAACATTGGCTTCTTAAAGCTTCTACTGAAATAAATGCTTTTTGTTCCAGCTGAATTAAAACATTGGGTTATCTCTAATCTAATGACAAAAATTAGCTCACTCACATCTGGGAATCATTCCTGGAAAGCTTGCCTCAAATTCTGTTTTAATTACTTGGCAATATAGTTGATATGATTGAAATAAAACCTACACAATCCATTTATAGCTGCTTTCATTCATTTATATCCATAATTATATCCATATCACTAGTCTGTTAGAACCTCACAGTTCAAATATCTCAGTAGTCAAAATTATTACTTTTATACGGCTAATAAAAGATTTTAAAATTGACTTCTTGGCTTTATACTACCATGGACTGGACATGTCAAAAGACTTGCAAATGGATCATTTCAATCCTACTTTCATTTACTCGAAGTGCAGTAAGTCATTAGAAATGAATGTGAGTCTTATTACTCAATGACTAGAAGGCAGATACGGACTAAATGGAAGATGTGGATGAAACGTCCACTGATTCAGCCGTGCAGGTTATCTCTCCTTTTAGAACTCTAAAACTCTATTAGTCTACGAATCTATTCTTTGCAATAGATAGGATCTAATTGAATTTATTGGTAAAACTACCTTCTCCTTGAACGATGAGAAAAGAGGATGTTTTATTTTGACTTTGGAAAAATCATGAGCTATATGAGACAAGCTCTATTCCCTCATCGTTAACATTGGAATCCTACTTTTAACTTCATTAAGTGATGTTATTGTACTTAGAAAATATAAAGTCACATAGAAAAAATAATGGGATAAATCAAATATATTTTTGAGTTAAAAAAAAGTCTCTGAGAGGATGAATTCTAAAGAATAATAAAAATTCTGCTGGCTGAACCATGCAGGTTAAGGCATTCTGTTGGGTGTCCAAAAGTCATAGGAGCATAATTTCTCTGAATAGCTAACACGTCCAGGAAGATCTGTGGTTATGGGCTGTACTGGACCATCTCAAGGAAGAAACTGCTGGAGGGCTTGCTTTCCTGAAGTTCAGGGCCAGATCACATTCATCTTTGTATCCCCTGTATCACCAATTATGATGTTTTTGCACTTACTGGAAACTTAACTTGTCTACTGATTGAACAAAATATTCTGCTGTCAGAATTTCAGGAAATGGCAGTCCTCTACTCTTTTCCCTCTTTATTCCCTGTCTCTTCCACTCATCTCATCATCATTATAAAATTTTACAAAAAAACCCTGACTCCAGGTATTGAGCCATGTTAGAATCCAAGAGGGATAAGAGATTACATTATACCATAAATGGAAGATGGGAATAACACTGCACAGAGGTCTTGGGAGCCGGGTTCCAGGCAGGGATCTATCACTAGGGTGCTGTGAGACTGGGGGAGTCAGCCCCTCTCCAGGCCATACCCAATAAAGAAATGATATAGAATATTCACGTCAGTTATTCCAGTTTTGTAACTAATCTATAATAAACAGGTGCCCAACCCATGGCCTAGGGCTGCTCTAGCCTCTTCAGGGCTTTACTTATCCCCCAGGAAGCAGGTATAGGGATAGGAAAGAAAAGCAGAAACAAAACACCACCACAGAAAGCCAATGTTCTTATTCATTATTTCGACCCTATGTTTAAAAGTAAGAAATATGATGTTCTTTGAAATAGCTCAATAGGCATTATAAATTAAGAAACACATGAGGGCACTTCAATCAACCAATAACTATAAACTTGATATAAACATTTTGGGGATGTTAAATTGCTACAGCTCCTCTATTGATGATACTAGGGAATTCTAGCATCTGCCCATGATCAGGTTGGTCATTCTTGCCACATAAAATTTCAGGGGTATTCAGGTCTGAAGAGGCTGCATTCTTTACCTTGCCAGTACACATGTCCATAATTTTTCAAGATCAAAACATTTGGTGGAATGTGTATCTTTATTATTTGCTAAGCTTACAGCATTTTAGCCCAACCACTTCTGAGGCTACAAGTAAGCCAAGGATTTTGTGTTCCATTTTTATGATGAAATGCAGATTTTCTATTAAAGGCAATTACTTCAGCTCAAAAGGTTAAATGTGATGGTACTTAAAAATATTTGTAATTGGTTAAACTTGGGAAGCTGAAAAAATAAGTACAAACCAAGAAAAGCTTTAAAAATATAGAATAAAATGTTTGAATGGATGAATTGTTACTTGCTCGAAATTCAAAGCTCTAAGTTGTTAGTTCTGTAACTCAAAACACCATTCAAAGGAATAGTGTGTTTGTCTTTCTGTACCTTCCAGTGAAACTCCCTAACAATAGCCTTTTGCTTATTGATATATTTGCAACAATTATATAAAATATATTGGTATTTTCCTACTGTTTTCTAGCTTCATGCATCATCTGAGCTTTCTCTCCTCATCTCCTTACAGCTCAAAGCTTTCCCCTCCCTGCAGGCATTGTTTGCTTGACGTGAAAAATAGACTTTAGCAAAACTAATTACATAAAATGAGGGAAAGCCTAAATCTCAATTATCGAATAATTAATTATAAAACCATTAGGTAGAATTAACATTTTTTAAGCTATTCTTCTTCAGTAAAAATTCTCTCAACAATTTATTTTCAGCTACATTTGTGATCTTTAATATCCTCAATCTTTACCTTTTTACAGCAAGTATCTCTAAATAATTGACTCATTTAGTCAACAATTACTCATGGATTGCAAATTATGTGCCAGGCATTGATCTATGCTCTGGGGGTTTTAACACTGAACAAAAGAAAAATGTCCTGCCTTTGTGAAGCTTACATTTTAGTTGGCGAGGAAGGCAATAAACAAATATATAATTTCAGGTGGAGATGGATGCTGGGAGTATGAGCAGAGTACAGCAGCTGGTGAGGGCAACAGTCACAGGGTTGTGGTTCTTTTTTTGGAAATAGAGTCTTGTTCTGTTGTTGTCCAGGTTAGAGTGCTCAGCGGCAGCAACTAAGCTCATAGCAGCCTCAAACTCCTGGGCTCAAGCAATCCTTCTGCCTCAGCCTCCTGAGTAGCTGGGACTATAGGCATGTGCCACCATGCCCGGCTAATTTTTCTATTTTTAGTAGAGACGGGGTCTCACTCTTGCTTAGGCTGGTCTTGAACTCCTGAGCTCAAGCAATCCTCCCGCCTTGGCCTCCCACAGTGCTAGGATTACAAACATGAGCCACCGTGCCCAGCCAAGGTTGTATTATTTTTGAATACAGTGGCCATGGAAGAAGGCCTGGTAAGATGACACTTGGCCATAAGTGTCTGGAAAAAAGAAAAGAAAGAAAGAAAAAAAAAAAAACCGTCTTGGCCTTAGACCTTAGCCACGTTTTCCACTTCAGCTTGTCCATCAACAGAGCCAATATTTTGATGCCTGTTTAACTGTGGTTTCACATCTAGTTAAGAACCACAGAGCAATGGTTCTCAGCTGGGGGTGATTTTGTCTCTAGGGGACATTGGGCAATGGCTGGAGACATTTTTGATTATCACAACTGGATAGGAGGTTCCTACTTGCATCTAATGGATAGAGACCAGAAATACTGCTATATATTCTACAACGCACAGGGACAGCTCCCGTAAAAACAAAGGACCCAATCCAAAGTGACAGTAGGACCGAGGTTGAGAAACCCTGCCATGGAGATTGAGACATGACTGACCTTTCCAAAACCCTCAATACATACCTAAGAGAAGATATAAACAACAGAGTGTCATCCTTGAGCATCTACTCATAGCACTGATGATTTACTTATGAAACATTCTCAGCGATCCGTTAAAGCAGGATATAATTACTAATATTCCATTACTTCAGTTTAGAAAACTGGTTACATATAAAAGCCATACTGCTGTCGTTTCAAACAGCCTAAAATTTGTACTGATTTCAATAGTTTCCAGTCCAAATTATTAAATTTTAAAAAGTGTGTTCCAATGTGAATGGTGTGTGCTTATTTGAATGAAAGAATTAAGAAAGTAACAACCATTAGGAAAAAAGTGAGGTGAAGGAGAAACCCTACTTAACAGGAAAGAGTTTAGCCCCAAAAGCAAATTTTTAGCTATCCACAATTAACAGGCAAACAGAAAAGAGTTGATTCAGTTTGAGAGCTAAGTACCTAAGTAGGTTTCAACATCAAAATTTTCAGTGTGTATTGTACCATTGGAAAATCTGGTTGGTATGAAGACTTCTTTAATTTTAACTCGTGAACATATTTGCTAAAACTATTTTAAGATTCCATCTGCCCTGGAATCTATTCCAATACAAGTGTAATCACATGTTTACAAGGAAAGGAAGAAAAAGACATTCTATTTTGTTTCTTACTTAAGGAAAATATGGAGATAGCACTTCGTATATCATTTGCAGATATCTTTTACAAACCATCTCTAAGAATGATATATTTCACACATTCTGTCACTGGAAAAAGAGCAACGCCTTCTTAAACACACTGTCACCATGAAAACAAGTGACAGAAAAAGGGGGCTAGTGTTGTGAGAAACACCACACGCACTGGCGAGGGAGGCCGGCAGCTGGAGACACGGCTGTGCTAAGGACCTGGGCTCTGAGGCCACAGCTGAGTCCTTTCACCACCACCTCCCTGGGCAAGTTCCTTACATTCCCAGTAAGCCCCATTTCTTCATCTATAAAATGGGGTCAGTGGTCATCAAAGGCCCCCCTACCCCCTAGAACTGTCCTGAGGACTAAATGTACTCCCATTTCACTGGGTTCTCCATAAGAACCTCAATCACGCTGACAGCTATTGGCTGCATGTGGATTGAAATGGTCCCACGTAGTCTTGAGTATACAAATCCATACCTAGTGATCCGAACCATGGTGAACAGATATCAGGTTTCTGTTGCAGGAGGCTTCTGGAAGCCTGCAGTGGTCACTGTTGTGGATATTGCCTGCAGCCCTGGGCACCGGGAGCAGTGACTCCCGCTGGGACGAACAGAGCGGTGGCTGGTTCCACTCTTCCATTCCCCAAACTGCCCTGCTCTGCCCTCCAGCCTCTCCAATTTGACCTAAGTAAGTGGGTGACAAGACAACAGTGGATAGGCCACGGAGAAGAAGATCAGCAGAGAGGAAAGGGGAAACTAAAAAACTGTAATTTGGGGTGTATTAATACTGATATCTGGCAACTGGTAGCCTGATCAGTGTAAGAATGGGTAGCTGATGGGCAAACAGCGAAAATCTAAGACATCCTACGCTTAATCATCCACAGCAAGTGTCATTAGTTCCAGTCTTCTAGAGAGTGAGGTAGCTTGAAGACAGAAAGTATATTTTATTTAACTTTGCTACAGAAACTGCCTTTAAGTTTATTCTATCTTCCTTTAACTTCTGATTCTATGACATAATCGAGAAGTGGATTTGTGAGAGACAAAGGGTTTTATAAGCAGCTAAATTCAGGACAGGGTATTGATTATGTAAGTACGGCTACTCCCGCCACACCCCAAGGATCTCCTCCTATCCGACGTTTCCAAGATATGAGGGGCGGATTTCTCACGGCTGGAGCCTGCCCAAAGACAATGGAGTTTCCTACAGGACCCCCAGGGACAAAGTCTCTTACAGCTGATGTGAGGGGGCTCTGGAGGGACTACACTTTTAAGCAGTGACAGGAGGCATGGAAAGTCATACTGTTTTCCAAATAAAAGTGCAAAATACACTGATAGCTCCCTACACTTGTCTGAATTTAGGCAGAGTTCTTTTAAAACCTGAGATTGGGTTAATTTCTGAAGTATTAAACCTGAGTCTTTAAATAGGTTTGCCTTTTTAATACACCAAAACAGCTGACAGGCTTACCAAACCAGGAAATACATTGTTCCCTTTGGTAAAAGTAACATAAAACTATATTAAAAAAATCATTGCTATGCATAATGTTGATTTTTACCTTTCAGTGTATGCACTTCCGATTCTTACGTATTAGCTAAAAAATCCCAATGACTGAAGTGGCTGATTCATTTAACTGACCACAGGGCTTTACCCTGACAACTGAAAACAACTTAAGTTTCAAAACCTTTGCCGAGCCAGGGAATTGAGATTGTTCAAACCTGTAAGCTCTGTATACTTCTCTTTCAACACTTTAAAAATGTACCATGTCAGTTTTAAGAGAGACAAGGTGCTGATTATCTTCACTGGTTAGCCAAGACATAAAGTAGAAATTTCTGGCACTAGAGAGTCTAACTTTAAATATGTCCTTCCTTACGGTAAAGCAGGCTCTTGGGGTTGAAAGAAAGGGAGGGGCGGTGGGCGAGAAAGGCATTAAAAAACATTTTTCTTCCCTCTTCGTCCAGGATCACTCGATTCAATTTATGAATGCCTAATCCCTGCTTAAGCTTAAATTCTAAGGTACTAAAGCTAATTTATGAAAGGGCTCATGTAAGCAGCCTGAAAATCGGCTTAATAAACAGGTATTACTCACCATCAGCAAGTGCCTAATAAATTTGTCTAGACACAGGCGATAAAGTAGTAAAACGGACTTTAAAATTTCCATGGCATTGTTGCAGGATCATGTGCTTTCAAATAATTAAATGTAAATGTTCACATATTCTGACACAAGCAGTCACTGAAATGATGGTTTACGCACGTAGGACAAAACAACAGTAAATGCTGAAGATACTACGCACAATTGACAACGCTAAGTTCAGGTTGACATCTAAGTTGTTTTCATGGTTGCTGTAAATACTTTGAAAAGCATTCATTTGCTTCAAGATGTCAATAGCTCTCAAGGTCTTTTACCTGGAGATTCTTCGCATTATTGATGAAACAGAGGAATTGAAGCATTTTTGGTGAGGGAAAAGAGAGGTGTGTGTCAGAAGAAACTAGAATTTTTGGTCACTCCCTTCTATTTAATCACATTCCCATCCACCACTTAATAATTCTTACCAGGTAATTTAACATAACAAATGAGGGGAAAATACGCTGGTGCCCCGTGTTCACATATACAAGGAAGGGGCAGTACTGCAGAGTACTGTTTACATTTGGCTCCGTAGTATTTAAAATAGTTCAACTCCATCTTGACCCCGCCTCATCCATCACATGTTCGGGAAGCACAGCAGAATTCCCATGCTCTCTACTGAACAACCAAAATGAAACTCAACACATGGAAAAAATGCCTCAGGTGCAGCAGGGAAAAAGAATCTCCCCGCAGTTTCCAACGTTAAGCTATGTTTTGTATGGTGTCTTTTTCTAAATGGCTTGTAAGGGCAATTTATGAGCTCCTGATTACTATAACATATTGCGCTCTTAACAAGAAAAAGGTAATAGTAGTTTGGCTTCTTGTTGGCATTCCATTTTTTATAGATTATTATGTTGTCTTCCTGCTGAGTTGAGTCTGAAATTAATATAATTAACCCCCTGCTCAGCTACACACTCACTCATCTATTTTCCATTCTCATTCATCTGCCCCTGAAGACAGACTTGGAAAGGAAGGAAACCTGTGTTCAGTGGTCTAACAGTCATTGTTAGTTCCCAGACTTCTGTTCTAGGAGCTAGTATCAGTTGAATGTGAAAACAACTTGAGAAATCACAAGAGACCCTTCACAGCCAGCCAGCTTGTGTTCCACGAACTGCACTTACATTTGCTGTTAAAAATGTTATAAAAACATATCAAGGATATCAGACAGACAAATGATCAGATAAAAACTGACCACAAAGGTTTGAATCAAGACAGGAAATCTCATACTGAGATATAAACAGGAAAGAGGACATTCGGGGTCCGATTTGGGAACAATCAATAATAAAACACAATATCCCAAATGAAATAGGATTCCAACTGCTCCACCTTTGGCAAAAATGTACATCTACATAGCGTAAACTAAAAAACTGGAGGGTCACTTTATTTTTGACACTTGAAGAAGAAAGCAACCTATTCAAAGTTGGTTTTGAGTCTATTCTGAAGATTCTGTTAATTATTTTCCTACTTAAAATATATTAAAATATATTGGTATTCCATGTATGTAAAATGGAAGACAACCCAGGACTTCAGTCTCCTAGTGATTCAGATGGGAACATGAACACTGGAGGCCTTTGAGACACATGTAGCCCATATAAGGGATTGATTTGGCCCACTCAGCATTCTAAAAATTATGAAATCTCACCAAAACATTCATAGTTTTGTCTTATCTTGAAAGTCAGAAGATATGGAGAAACTGACATTACATTCCCAAAGGATCACAAAGCTAGCTGCCTCTAGACCTACACCATTCAATTTGCCAGTCTCTACCACTCCTCGCTATATGATACCAGCCGTCCGCCTCCTGGGACCTAAGAACCTCCCTGGGCTCTGTACAAACACAACTTTGGGATCCCTAGCCTAGAAGCAGATGTACATGTAAATCCTGCTATTAACTCTCATTTTTATATCATAAAGAGTTTTAGGAAATGAGCATCCCCTTAAAGACTTGGGCCAACAGACCTGAATGACACATACAACTTCTTCCAAATACTAGGAGATCTAAAACAACAGTGAACCTGAAAGTCTTTATTAAGTCACTGTACATATATATGAATTCTCAAGATAGTATAATAGTACTTGAGTTTCGATTTCATGTAATCACAAAAAGAAAATTCAAAGGCATCCTTAATTTGGTTCTCGCTCATTCATAAATCTTCATAAATTGTTAGTATCAAGCATAACTTAATATTTGTATGTGTGGCTATGAATTGGTATTATAGTAGTTCTGTAACCAGTTTAATACCTTGAACAATAAAAAATACTAAATTACCAGTCTTTCCTGTAGCATTAATAGTGATAACTCAATTTATAGACCTTTAAAGTAATACTGATAAATTGCGAATGTGTACTTTTAAGCTGACATATGGTTGTTAATGGACACACACGCATGTGTATGTATATGTGTTCATGATACATTAAAATCCCCATATCCCTCTTTCTGCATTTCAAAAGGCAAACATATTATCATCTGTTTTTATTAATAATACTAATGTGCAAAATAATTTATAATGCAGAGTTACACATTATATATAAGACACTGCATTAATCATGCAGAAGTATCTGCTCTATTCAATTGTTCTTAAATCCTTCATTAAATTAAGATTTGCGCTGAAACGAGACATATAAAGTAATAATTGCTTGAGAAAAGACATAAAAGACTTCAGATTAAGATTATTTGTTGTTTATTTCATTATATCAAAGGATATAAGTGAAAATATTGCAATAATTTTCTGTATTCTTTTTAGTACAGAAGATGAAATATGATATAAAAATCCAACAACTATCTTAAAGCATCTTGAATTATCTGACACAAGCAGTACCCTATTAAAATAAACAAAGAAACAAGAGAACTTTTTCTACTTTAATTGTCAAAAACAAACCAGAGGAAACAGACTGTCAGGGAGCAGTGGAAATGCTGTATCACTTGTAACATGATTCAACTGGGGGGATCAGTCAACCATATTCTCTCAGAGCAAGACACACACAGTTCAGGCATTCTAATCAAGACGCCCTTAGGAAGTTATTCTAATTTGAGGTTTAAATTCATTTCAAAGTCCATTTAAGTCACATGCTTAAAGTGTATTAATATATGCTTGTATTTTTCCTAATGGCCACTCCAACTATTTTTTCTACTGGTTCCAGAATCTCCTTTACTTATCATAAATAAAATGTAGGATCATTTTAAGTTTTTGTTTCCGTATATACAATATTTGTGTATATACATGTTTTTCCTTTTCTCATGATAATCCCATTGGGGGAGGAATCAAGCATGGGATTTGGAATCAGCAGACCCATGTTCACCTCTTACTCCTACCACATTTCGCATCGTGGATTTCCTTTACCTGTTAGTTCATCTACTAAATGGAAGCAGAAGTACAGGGAAGAAGCCATCCCAGAATGGTCCTGTTTTCATAACATGCTGGGCCTCTCTCATCAGCACTGTAGTCCTGCTAAAGTGGAGATAAAAATACTTGCCTTTTTACCGACCATGGCTGTGACAAGGGTCAAACGAGATAAACACTCAGTTTAAAAGTTAAATTTCTGAGGTCTATGAGGGCAAAAAGCTAGATACGATAACATTGTTAAAACTGGAGCAGAAAGTTATCTGTTGAAATGGAAAATCTCCAGTTGAGATTCAAGGACTAGAACGAAGCAGCATAGGACCAAGAACAAGGGCTCTGATTTGGGCAGGCTTGACTAGAGCCATAGGACTATACCACTAACTAGCTGTATGACCTTGGACAAGTCCATTAATCTCTCTGAATCTGTTTACCTACCAGTAGAAATGGGATGACAGTACCTTCCTTACAGGAGAGTTGCAAACATTAAATTATAGAACATATGTTAAGGTCCTAATACAGTGCATAGGATTAAAAGTGGTGCACCCTATTTATCTATAACACACACATATTCCCTTGATAACCAGTATGTAACCAAATAATAATATTTATAACAATAAATATTATTATTACTAAAAGTTCTTCCCTTTTTCTACGCAAAAAGGCTTATTCAAATAATAAAATTTCTCTTAGATTTATTTTGTCTGTAAAAGAAAGCCTCTGTGATAATACTATATATAATTTAAATGTTAACAATAAAATATTATTTGTGATTATTTTCTTTTCTGTCTTAAAATTTCAAAATATTTCAGTCAGTTACTAGAGAGGGCACTGTTACGTACTGCCTGGATTCTTTTTCAAGACTGAAGGACTTATTCCCCGCCCCCCACTCCCCCAGGAAGGATGCTGCCTGGCAGCCCTCAGCTGTCAGTTCTCCGTAGGAATTGCCCCTGGCTAGAGAGAGCCACCTTCCTGGGGCAGCCTGTATCCAACGACTGGATGGCATGCAGTTGTACATGCCAGGCTCCCACGCTCCACTTGCTACAGTGCTGAAAGGCTCTCCTAGGTGAGTGCTAAGGCCTTAGGTGAGACTACATCAGAGCCCAGCTTCTCCTCTGCCCACTCTGACTCCGTCCCTTCCTTCCACAGATGTCGAGTCCAAGAGCAGTCCCTAATAAACTTCCTGCCCAGAATCTGTTTCCTGGACAACCTGATGTGCAACGGTTGTCCAGACAGACCTCCTGCCAAAACTTGGTGTGCTTCCTGTACTGCCATAACTGAATCCCTTTTATTTTTCATAAGAGCTAGTATATCTGCTTCCTCTTCAACTACGAATGAGTACTTTTGATTAAGTTGAGAGGAAAAAAAAAATAAAAGCTCAACTCCATCTCTACCACAGTATATTCCATTTTCCCATAACTTCTGACTTCTTGTCCATCTACAAACATTTCAGCCCACTTAACCATGTGAACATACAAAGTATAACTTACTAGCATTGATAATAGATTGCAATTTATATCCTTCAAGGCGCAAAATATAGGACCACTGCTATCATGCACTCCGGGGCTTGCTCTTTAATAGGTTATATAGTAAGCTCTGTCTTGGCTCAGTTTGGCAGAGAGATACTATGATAGTTTAAGTGCTCAAGAGAAATGGTAGAACAATTAGAATATAAGGTAGTTTCAAATCAAATATAAACTTGAATTTTAAAGAGACCACCACTTTTCTGTAAATGAAGTATGGTCTCTGCCAACAAAGTGCCTTTATTTCTACTTCATCTAACATCATCAGCAACAATATCAGCTCTGGTTTAAAGAGTTTCTGAGACTCTTCAGGGCTGTGTGAGGTAGCAAGGACTATATCTCTCTTTTACAATAGCTACCGTGCATTGGCTATGCAAGGCAGGCAGCAGTAAAACCTAGGGGGAGTCAATAAACTGAGTAGACAGGACTCGGGAAATACCTAACCAACAAATAGGTTCCGTAATAATGTGACATTTTTATAGTCGCATTTTTTAACCATAACAGCACTTGAATGGTAGGCATTATAGTATTTCAATTTAGTCATTTATCTAAAAATGAGTTTTATCTTGGCTCATAAATAAGCAGTGACATTCCAGCTATTTGGAAAGCTCAGCTCTACCTTTTGCTGGGAAGCTCATTTTACAATTACAGAAACACATGCCCTTTTGTGCCATGTTGCTTAATCTATGATTTATGGCTTCTATCTTCGTGCTAACCTCTTTCTGCAGACTACACAAAGTTTGTACAAGCTCAGCTATTTCATTCTTATTTCTAATCTTAATGGGTTATTTTCTCCATAGTGGCCATGTCTCCCTACCAAATAGGTTAAGAGAAAGTATTCACCCTTTCAGTTCACCAAATACTATTTAGTGTCTGAGTGTGTTCTCAGCATCTAAAATAAGCAATACACTTCCCTAAAAGCCTGGCTGACTCTTTCAGAAAGACTTGCTTCTCTGTGCCCTGCTCCTCCCACTGCTTGCTCTAATGCACCTCACAGCAAAGCCCTTAAGGACAACTGCTGCTGCCCTCGTCCTTTCCCCACTTCGCTTCCTCCGGGCCCCCGGCCAGCAGGCTGGGTGAAGGAAAATTAAACTGATCCATCAGAATGGTCTCTCCTCTAGTTCCCTCCCACTTGCCTGTCAGTGGTGATACTTGGATGTTTACAGAGTCACTCCCAACTTCTCCCACAGCCTGCCCATAGCTCTAGGCATTGTCACATAATTCAGGGAACACTGGAGATGTCTTTATGGCAGTGCCCTTAATTTGATGGAAATTTATGTCTTTCTCAAGGTCCAAGGAGATGAGATAAGTGCAGGTTCTTATGCCCTTCTTCACTGGCGTCCAAACATCACAGACTGAGCAGGTGTCCTCCAGGTTTGTGCTCTGGGGTTGTTGCAGTGACTTGTTTCATGACAGATGGATTTTCTTCACTGTTTTTCATTGTTTCTGTTATTGTGTAAGGTGAGGCAAAATATAACTTTACTCCACCATTACTAGATAGAAGTCTTGATACACAATTATGACGTCAATACATGAAGGAAGAAAACATATCAAAATGTCAAATTACCATCTCAGAGTTGTAGAATGATTTTAAATTTATTTATTGACATTTCTTTGAATATTTCAAGTTTTATGTTTTCAGTCAACAATTATTACATTTTAATCAGCAAACAATGTTTACCAAAACACATTCACATGGCAGCATTATCTGTTTAGGACTGGCTGCGAAGCACAGGTTTGCATCTGCACACGTACTCGTTCAACAAATATTTACTAAATTTCTGCTATGGGCCAGACCTGTGATAGGTTTGATGAATATAGCAGTGAATAAAGGAAAGTCTTGTACTTAGCATCTAACATTCTGATGAAGGAGACAGATGATAAACAAACAAATAAACATCTGATATGGTAAGCTGGGGTAAGCATTATGATGGAAAAATAACACAAAGTAAAGTTACAGAGAATGTTAGGGGATTGAGAGGACACACTCAATGTGATGCATCTGTATCAAACAAAGAAACCCAGGAAGGCAAAGAAGCTATAAAAGTAAACAGAGAAGCCTCATTAGGTAAAGACTGCTGGCATTGTTTATTATGTCTCAGGCAGTGCTATGGTCCGGCTGTTTGTGTTTCCCGAGTTCACGTGTTGAAACCTAATCACCACTGCGATGGTGTTTGGAGGTGGGGCTCTTTGAGAGGTGATTAGGTCTTGAGGGAGTAGTGCCCTTATCAAAGAGGCCCCAGAGAGCTGCCTTGTGCCTTACAGCATGTGAGGACACAGCAAGAAAACGCCATCTACGAACCAGGAAGTGGCCCTCACAAGACACCAAATCTGCTGGTGCCTTATCTTGGACTTCTCAGATTCAAATAACTGTGAGAAGTAAATTTCTGTTATTTATAAGCTACCTGATTTATGGTATTTTATTACGGCAGCCTGGACAAACTAAGACAGGCAGTCATTAAATTAACGAATGTTTTATTATTTCTAGGCAATTTTCACTAAGGACACAATACCTGTACCTTGAAACACGTAAACACTGATCATGTCTTCTGAGCATCTGGAAAACAGGGTATTTAAGGATTCTTCCTGTTAAAATGTTTTACTAAGTAGCTAAAATAATGAATAGTAAAAGGGACAGCTCAAACTAATGAACTTGAGATGTCCACCAAGCAAGAATTAACTGGGGACCATATTTTAATATATTGCGTGCATACAATGATGGTTTACCACTAACATTTGCTCATCTCAGTAACTTTTTTCATAAATTACATGGGAAAGCAAATCCACTTAGATTGCACCCTAACAAACACGAACTTCCTTAAAGTAAATTTTAGTACACAAATTGTGATTTTTAATATCAAACAAGGCAAATCTTCTGTTGTAACACATCTACAAACCATGAAACCAGTTGAAAATATAAGTAACCGTTCACTTTCTCACTACTGCTAAGCAATGAAGTTGTCCGTGGGGCACAGCCACACCTCGCGGAGTGCTCACCACAACCCATTATCCCACAGTGGCACTTGCTCTTCTTTTTTCATTTAATCCTTAAAACACACCAACCAAGAAGGTACCCCCATTTTGGAGGGTAAGCAGTTTGCCCCAGGTCTTCAGCTAGTACACGGCTGAGCAAGAATTCAAACCAGGCACACTGATCCCAGTCCACACTTTCACCATTACTCTCCACTGACCACCCCTAGGCTCACAACTACTCCACGTACGGCTTCATTTTTGATTAAAAGAATAAGTACATAACATACTGCCACACTTCATTGAACAATTAGTTTCGAATCTAATTTAATAATTTTATATATATACCTTTATAATTGTAAATATCTATTTTTAAAAGCCATTCCATTCTTCTCTGTAATGACATATCTGCTTTTTGCCTCTCAAGCTACTGCCACGTAAGCTGTTTCTGCACTTGTATCAGATGGTTTCTCCTCTAATCCTAATACGCTTGTTTCACCAAAGTTATTAAGACTTGTAAGTTAAAGTAAGTTCCTCAGCAAGTTCTAAGGAACACAAGCTAGGCTCTCTATCATTCATCCATCCATTCAGTATCTTTAGAAACCGCTATAATAAATGTTCTCCATTTGATTTTTATTCCCTCTACCCTAGTATAGATCTCTTTTAAATTCTCACTTGTTTTCCTGAAATATTGTCCTAACTGGGCTCCCTATAACAAATCTATTGCCCAATCTTCATATTTTTTGATTTTGACACATTGTCTTTCCAAAGCGTAGCTTGAATTTTGTCTTTCCCCTTTAGAGCAGATAATGTGTGTAAATTAATTAGCACCTTGTCTGGTCTATAATAAGTGCTCAGTGAGCACTATTATTTTTGTTATAACTGTATGCCACACATGAAGTACAAGGAATATGGCACACATGAATGGAACATGGTGCCTGGCATTGAAGAGCCCGCAGTCTAGTAGAGACAGAGAAAAGTAAATAATCTATCACCACACAGTTGTGGAAACACTTCACCCCGTTTGAATAGAGGCAGAGGTCAGGAGAAATAAGCCAATAGTAAGAAAACTGGGAAGAGGAATACAAACAGAAAATACCCAACAGACTAACAGATTCTGGAAATTTTAGGGATCCTCAAATCATTCAATAAGGTTGGAGAAGGGTAGGGGTTTGGACATGGGTCCCATGAGACCAGACAAGTGGGCAGGGCCAAAATCAAAAGGGCTAATACGTCATGCTAAAGAATTAGGATTTTCTCCCAAAGCCAATGAGGACTTACTAAAATTTACTAGCAAAATCACTGACATGATCAATTTTAGAACAGTCAAGGTGGTAACAAAGCAGGAACTGATCAGAAAGGGGTAGAATTGGGTTAAGAGACTGTTGCAGTAATCAAAGGGGAAAATGATGACAACTGGAAGAAAGACACTACTGGAAACGGGCATGGAAAGGAGACAAAAATGCTGAGAACAATTAGATAAATAAATACGGCAAGACTTGTTGAGATACTGGGAGATACTGGGGGGGTTCCAGTGAAGGGAGTTCTACGGATAATTTCCTTGAGAGCTGGGGCCGTTCGCTAAACTAGGAAATTGAGTGAGAGACAAGATTTTGCAGGAAAGGTGATGAATGTACTCTGGGCGTGCAGACTTTGTGAGAGCTGATAACCGTCAAAATGCAGATGGTCGGAAGACAAAGAGGATCTCCAGCCCACGGCTAGAAATAAAAATCTGGAAGCCACCAACACAGGTGATAGTATGAGCTTGAGAATGGATGACAGAATCTATGTGGGATTATTTATTAATATTCAATGAGAAAGATATTTAAGCTCTCTTTTTCTGCAGTGGAAAATAGATCAAGACTTGGCTCAAATCATCCTTTTAGTATTATCTCCTGCCACTCCACACCATATATCTTACTGTGAAGTCACATCAAAATACTTAAAATTTCCCAAGTACTGTCAGACCCTCTTCCCTAAATTTTCTGCCTGGTGAATACCCACTTGGCCTTTAACTCTATATCAAATGTCACTTTTCCTGAGAAACCTTTGATAATCTGACCATCTTCCTCCCCATTCCACGTAGAGTTCATGGCTCCCTCCCTCCATCCTGCTATAACATTCGGTCCATCCCTCTACTATTGATACACAAGTTTTTCTTCTCCACTAGATAGAAATTTTCTAGAAGGAAAAGATTGCATCCACACAAGGTATCAAAGCATGTTTATAGAATGACTGCATAAAGTAATGTGTCCCCCATCTGCAAACACCATCATTACTCTAAAGACCCATGACTACTTCTGTTTGGCAAGCAGCCAAAGAAGGTTCTTTGGTATAATGTGATATTTCCAGTATGATCCATTAAGAACTGTATTTTATTCCCATGTTACTGGTACTCATGTCAACACAACTGATGTGGTGAAAACAGTGTAATCATTTAGAATAATAATTACTATGGATATACTAGTTCTTCTAAATGAAAATGTAACTGTGTTTCATTCAAGGCAAAAAATTAGAAGAGATGAAACCTAAACAGAATAAAAGGCTGGAACGAAGCAATAGGAGGTTTCACTAGGATTAACTGGTGATGCAGTATCTCCTCTGAAAAAGATAATTCAAAGACAATAAATAAATAGTTGAGAATGTTTATATTTGTTAGGTGCCCAATATATGAATGCATATTCTTTGTAAAGACAGGAGGCAGGACCCCTAACAGGGGTTGACCTTAAAGAAAGTGCTAAAGAAAAAAAACAGACACAAAGCATCAGCTCTTCTGGCAACAAGATATTTTTTTTTGCCTACTCAGCTCCTTGCACAGAAGAGACAATCTATAAATCTTTATTTGGGCTGACATCATAAGACCTTCCAAATTGCTATTTCTCCCTTGACTCTATTTAATTGTAAAAAAAAAAAGAGAGAGAGAGAGAGAGAGACATTTTTGAAATTCTTTTTCTTTCTAATTTGTTAGAAAATAACTTGGACAATTTTTTCAAGACAATGAAAGAGATACATTCATGTGGTCTGAAATTTCAATAACTATGACAAATAGTTATAGAAGTTACAGTATGTTTTGTTTTTCAAATTCACCACTACTTCTTTAGGGAATTTGTTAGTTTTCATTCTTGAAAACAGGTTAATGAGTGGACTATAAGTTATAGACAAGATGACTCTAAATGTCACCATGACCTATTTTATGTGGCTCAAGAATGAGAACTCTAAGACAGAAGTCAGAAAAATGTGTATGAGCAGAAAATCCACTACAGAAGCATTAGAATACTGGTCTCCTGTTGAGTGTTGATCATAAATAAACAGATCTATCCTCACGAGCCTACAAGAAATTCAGTCCTATGGATCATCAGTCTTGAAATCACTAAGGGGACATAAATGTGAAAATGCTTAGCTTCAGCCCCAGCCCTTGCAGTAATTAAGCTGAAGATGCTGAGTAGTCTATGATTTGACCCAATTATTATTTAGTGGTCACAAATAGGGTTTATTACTTGAGGCATACCCAATTATCCCAAGTAGGTTGTTTTAATTTACTAAATACTTTGAAGTTGCAACCTTCCTTCCTAGACATGTTGTGACTGCGTCCCCTGTGCAAAGAAACGAGGTAGGAAATCCTTACTTCACCTTTTAGTTCTGCCACTGAAGCACCTCTGTTTCATTTTTCCCATTTTTAACATTTGGCAAGATAATAGTTGTTTTCTTCTCACCTTTTAAAAATTTCAACAATGCCACAACAATATTGCAAACCCACTGCTTTGTAAAAAGAAAAAGCGAATGATGATAATACTTTACTGGCTGAATACTATGAGCCAATCATTGTACTAAACTCTACCTAAATCATGCCATTCTTACAATGTCCTCTGAGACAGATAATCACTTGTGTCAGCCAGGTTCCCAACAGAAAACAGGTGGCACGCTCAAATGCAATTTGAGGGGTGCTTAATAAAAAGACCATATGCAAAGGTGTGGCCAGGGTTTGGAGAAACTACAAGAGATGCTGGGGTACCTTGAGCTGGTAAGACTAAAGGGGAGCAGTTATCAGCCTGAAGTGTCTGGGAAAGGGCACAGTTCCCAGGACCCAGACAGCAGCCTGAGAGAGACCCTGCCTGCCAGCAGGTATGGCTTACCTTAGGGGAAGGTGACCTGGCAAGAAGGGAGCCCAGTGAATAAATAGCCCAAACTCTCCCCACCTGTTTTCCAATCTCCTGCTGATCCCTCCCACTGGCCAAATACAAGGAGAAGCCAGAACAAAGGACCCTGCTATTCATTCCATAGGCTGGCCAGCCTTCGGAGCACACAGAGCAGGTGGAGAAAAGTAGAATGGATCTGACATCCACTATTGCCGTTCTATCCTAAGTGTCCAAAACTTACCTTGAATAAATGAGGTAATCAGTAAGTATTCATTAATGAAAAAAGGAAGAAACCATATCAAAATATTGAGATGTCCAATAACCCGTCCCAAATCACACACACAGACAGCAGCTGAGTCAGGCCTTGTTCTGAGGTTCAAGCTTATCACCAGTGTGTTATTCTGCAGCATGGCCACCATCTTTAGCCCATGTTATATGCTGTTGGGTGTTTTGGGAGATAATGGAAATGACTGGAATGACACTTAAGAAGCTTGTAACCTGTGTGCCAGTTTTATCTTACTTTTCCATTTGATTATTGTCAAAAGCTCCAAATTTCCTTCCAGCATCAAAAGTTCTATAAAAGCAGATCTTAAACTTCTTACGATTCCATCGCCTATTCCAGCTAGAGGCTGAGCAGTGAAACCTTCCACCGCATAGCATTTTGTCCGCTTGTTTTACGGTACCTTGCCAAAGATTGTTCTGAGTGTAAATAACACAGGTAACGTGGTGTCTTTTGCGAAGACGAACCTACTATTGACTGCAATGAAGTATGCCTTAGATTACGTAAGGAACATACTCACTTGCAAGACATGCTGAAGGATTCATTTATTCAGCCAAGATGTATTGATCATACAGTACACACCAAACGCTGTGCTAGATACTTGCACAGATTCGGGAAATGATCCGTACCAAAATCAACAACTGGTTTTCTATAGGAATTAGTCAATAATCATCCAGATGGCAAGTAAAAGTGTGTTAATCACAAAAAGGGGTCATGGGCACACATGCTCCTGGCCCCAGCAGCACCCTTCCCTAATTTCATCCAGGTCGTCCTGAGTTTGGATATAGGATATAATCCTGTCACCCTAACCCTGCTTTTGTTTCTTGAGACAATCACGTATTTTGCTATTAATATTCTTCCATCTCTTAGGAAGGACCCCCACTTTGAAATACCAGTCCTTTTGTGCAAGGGCCTCCCTCAAATAGATCAAATAGGAATTTGTCTCCATGGGTTTTTTCTTAGTTCTGCTTTTGAGCTTTGGGAGGACACTCTTTCATGCTTGATCCTGACTGAAACAGCACATAGCAATCTTTCGTCTCTTTCAGAGACAAGGCAAGTGAACTGGCATAGCTACTCCCTTTCTTGCTGTGCAAACATCAACTTCGCATTTTTAAAAACTATTGTATGATGTGTCATGCAACAAGGTTTGCCAATGTGGGGGGAAAAAAAGAAAAGCAGAGCTGATTTCCTACATGCAAGTTTTAATAATTTTGGAAAACCATCAAAGTGGACCAAATTGCTGTTCTAATTTGACAGTTTCCCACTAGTGGCAAAAATGCAAAATTATCAATTAGCTTCTTGATAATTAGATTTTAAAGTGTAATCTATTTTCTTGATAATTCTGACAAATGGAAAAACGTATTTCACTAAGAACACAAATACTTCACAATGCTTGTTTCATCCAAGAGCCCTAGGTAAAATCTCTCTTTCAATTATGCTCTTAATGTTTACTTAGGTGCACACACCTGTGCTTCCACTGCCAACAAAATCTCTGAGTGTACAGGACTTCTGCTGCACAAAATGTATTTACATACATTACCTAGGAGAGAAGCAATGATCAAGTTGGTTACGGGGAGACACCCACATCATTCTTCCCACCAAATCAATTGGTAACTTTCAAAGAGCTCTGCTGTATTTCCTAGCAACACGGGTAAACATTGTACTCCATCCAGTGTCCAAGATTTGTAACCATGTTAATCTGTGAGTACTCAACTTAATTAAAGATTAGGCTTTTAAACTGTATTTTTAGTGCACAACAGTACTGCTAAATTATGATTATCAGCGGCTAAGTGTGCTTACATCTGCAGAACTTGGAGAGTGAAAATGAATCATTTATTTTCATCTTGATATGACTGCTCTGCTCTGAGGCGCTATTCTCTGAGTTCACAGGCCTTGGAGTTCATTGGAATTCTATGGTTAAAACACAGCTTGGAGACCTCATTTATGAAAATTCCTTTAAACCTTTCACCACTTTGACAAATCCAGTCCAAGTTCACCCAGCCAATTCAAAAGTAGCTCTCAGTCTTTTTATAGGTTTTCAGTTACACCAACACAGAACACCAGAGCCATCACGTTTGAAGAAATATATTTTAGTTGCAGAGAGGCACGTGTTCTTTTTTAAGAAACCCAAATGAAAGCAGCATTCCCTAAACTGCAGCCAACAGATGCAAAACTTGGTCTATCTTGAACTATCCTTGTCTTATTAAAGACGAGATCATCAAATTACTTAAACATGGCTAGTGTTTGGTTATCTACTTATATGATGTATGCTATGATTTTTCTCTAAAGATTTGACTTTGCAAAAAATATTGGCAAGCTACCTCACCCCCAAACTGTTCCAAATAGTTTTTTTGAGGAATTGTTCAAAACATTTTCTAGGCTTCATTCATCCTCCGAATACATGGTGTGTGACAGCAGGATTTATTTTTCCTGTGTGCACTCACAAACAAAAACCCAAAGCAGGTCAATGAGCTCTCCAGGTTGAAACTGGTAATTAGTGTTAAGACTGAGATTAGACCTTATTCAACTTGCCATTTCAATGAATTGCTTAAGTGGGCCTGACGTAACCATACTCTTTTCTGAGACAAAAAAATAAATAAATAAAATCCCTTTGTAAAATGTTCATATGACTTCCAAGATCAAACATTAGTATTTTCTTCCCCATTTTTAAACTTTGAATTTATTTGAATATGTGATTGGTATGGTTTTATGGGAGTAAATCTTTAGGCTGGGTTGTATGAATTATTTTAAGTGACATTTATCTTTGAGGGTAAAGTAGATAAGCAAACACATGCACATTCGTTGGTTAGAAGCACTTGCAAAATTTAAATACTGTATGTACAAAGGCAACTTGACTCAGGATATAAATCTCCCATTCTCTCAGGAGTAGTGATGACCCTAAAACCACTGGAAACATAGAGAAAGCTCATCATGATGACTCTAACAGCTCGCTGAAGCAGGTTGGTCTTCCCTTGTACATTTAACATTCTATATGCCAGCTGGCCTTTTGTGGAATCTCAGTAGGGGGCTTGTTCAGTGGATAAGTTTTTGTTTTTGTGTTTGGTCTGTTCTTCCCCCCTCTCCATCCTATTAAGACTTACAATTTAACATACTAGACTGCTTGTAATTTCCTTTGATAATTGATATTAGAAGAGGTGAAACCAAAAGCTAAACAAGATGTGCACAGGCTCAGCACAATTCCAGGTTAGATGACTAGACTAGTGCCTGCAGATGCCTCCTGTCCCTTCAGTCTGACTCAAATGTGGGTCTGAGGCACTGGATAGAGCTGGGAGACTGGAACAGGAGCCTCTGGAATGGGGCAGTGGAGCCAGTGAGCAGGGGCTGCAGGCACGAGCCTCCACGTAGCAAGCCCTTCAGCTCCTACCTTTGCTCGTTAATGATTCATCCTGCATCAGTGCCAAGTTTGGGCCTGCTAAGCATTGTATTCTACATGGGGGATAGGAAGGTGACAAAGATGCTTTCCCTACCCTCATGAGCTTTGGTCTGACAACACAGCCATGTACACCCCCCGGTAGGGGCAATAACAGAGGTCCGAGCCCAGTGCTGTGGGAGGCTGAGGAGGTGGTGGCTGAGTCTGACCTGGGGCCTCCAGAACCTCCTCAGAGCCCAAGCCTGCAGTCCACTGCAGGGCCACTAGCCACCTGTGGCTACTGAGCATTGGAAATGTGGCTATTCTCAGTTAAGGTATGTATAAAATACACACCAAATTTCAAAGACTTAGTATGGGAAAAAAGAATGTATCTGGTTACTGATTTTTTATATTGATTACATGTGGAAATGCTAGTATTTTGGCTCTATTTGATTAAAATATATTCAGATTGATATCATCTGTTTCCTAATTTTACTTTTCTTAATGTGCCTACTGGAAAATGTGAAATCACCTATATGGCTCTCCTGCACGGATCCTGTTACATTCCTAGCTGCCAGTGCAGGCTGCGGCAGTCATGACGCTACACGTGGGCAGAAAACCCGGGGAGGCTGCCTCCGGGGAAGGTAGGCCCGTGGGGAGAAGGAACCATGAAATGAGGACAAGAAAACACACACAGGAACCCAGCAAGAGCTGCAAAGATGGAGCAGAGACTGATGGAGTATTTGCTTTCTGAGTGGTGCCTGCCTGCCGGATTCATTTGCAGCAAAGAAAGACCAGAATATAAGAGCCATGGTAATAACATCTCGAATAAATTAGAAGCAGCTTGTGGTTTACAGTGAGCAGTGCTCTACTGGGGAACAGACCAACCAGTTACCCCTGTCTTCACCCCGTCTGTGGTTAAGTCATTTGGTCACTCTTGCCTTCTCATCTGCAAAAAGGGGACTGAGATTAACTGCTCTGCCTGGGACTCCATCAACTAAGTCTCCAGAAACCCGAAGCATTCTAAACATCCTGGGGGAAGAAAGGGCTGCAGAAGGAGACCATATTTTGTGACTGGAGTTTTGAAGCTTCAAAGAACAGAGAAACTCGAGTAGAATAAATTCTTTATACTTCCTTTTTCATAAAACTTATCACACTTTATTTAAATTATTTATTAGCCTCCTTCCTGGCAAGATATAGGCTAGATATAAGTACCATGAGCTCAGGATACACATCTGTCTGCTCACTGCTGTGACTGCAGCTTGGAGTCCAGAGCCCAGCATCCAACAGGCCTCAATAAGTATCTGTAGAAGGGGAGTCACACGGAGGGTTTGCAGTCATTTCGGTCATTGAGCAACTGTTGAGTTCAAGTTCCCAAGTGTGCAAACTGCAGTCAGGAATGAACTAGGGACTCACCTAGGGATGATCAGACCAGAAGTGATGTCACAGTAATGATGTTATCTGCCTTGTGTGTGAAAAAGTTGTGACAGGTGAAGGAGGAGAGTGAGCAGAGACCTTCCCAGCCGTCGACTGCTCTCGCACTGGAAACATTCCAGGAGGCTCTTGCGGCAGAAGTAGCCACTCGACCTACTTTCAACAAGAGAAGTTGAAGGCCAAGGTAGGTCAGGACCAACAGAGGCTCCCAATTTCCCTGGCACAGGTCTTAGGCCTCACTTGGTAGGATGAATGACATGGGAGCAGTGAGAAGCAGCAGTGGCGCAGACCTGGGCTCTGCATTTGATTCCATTCTCACGGCTTGCCAGCTGGGAGGCGCTGAGCAAGCTCCTTCTCCGAATCTCATTTTCCTCCATAGCTTAAAACTAGGCTCACAGTGCATGTCCTAGAGGGTTGGTTAACAGCAATGCACTTTTCAAAAAGGGCTGGTATACAGTAAACACTTAATTGATGGTTATATGTGATACATGGTAAACATATAACAATGGCTATTATCTTCCTTCTGGGTCAGTTTTTAAACAGAGTTTTTAACCTGGAGTCCATGCAGTCTCAGAAAATCCACAGATGGGATTCAATTGATCCTTGAAACCCCTCAAATTAAATACAAAGTGGTGTATTTGTGCACATCTTCTGTCTCCAAGGAAAGAAGCCATAGCTTTCACCAGAGCCTCAAAAGGCTATCAGACTGAAAACAGGTTAAGAACCATTGAGCTTCCGTGGCTTCCGAAGTGTTTAGCTCCTTTTATGTATCTATGGAATAACTCTGCAAGTGACTCTCAAAACCAAGCGTTTTGTATGCCTGCTCAAGAGGCCTGCGTTTTATACACAGCAGTACAACCTCTGTAAGAAGCCTTTTTATCTGGCAGTAGCAGTATCACTGGAATATGACTGGAATTTCTATGGCAGAAATTCACGTTAATCTCAGCTATAGTTCTAGAGCCTTACCTCTTAAATACATCTTTTTCTATTGTCTTTTTGACACAGTTGATGGCCGAGGAAGGCAGCTAGCATGTTTTATTCTTAAGAGGTGGTCACTTCATCCTAGAACAACAGCAACAAAAATCATACTAGATGAATTGGAAGAGCCCGATGGAAGCCGGATTCTATACCCCAACAGCCCAGCTGAGTGTACGGCGCTCGGCGGTCTCCAGGAAGAGGGAGCTGGCAGCAAGCAGGCCGCTTCAACTCTCCAAATCTTCACCTCCTCGTGTGCAGAAAAGGGTAATAATCACAGCACCGCCTTGCTAGGGCTGCTGTGAGAATTAATAAGAAGGCAGTTGTGAGGCATCTGGGAAGCACCCAAAACACAGTACCTCATAAATATTAACTATTAAATACCCTCTTTGATGGCAGGAAGAAAAATCATTCCTCATCCAATTTCTAAAATCTCTAAAGCCACAGATTTTAGCCTAGAGATTTACTTTGGACCACGGATATTTTTCAGCCTCTTTTTTAAGGTAGTTATTCGTGACCGAGTAAACAACAAGCGTACAAACAGGGAAAACTGTTGAAAAAATATCTGAGCAGCAACTTCAGAGAGAACCTGTCTTCAGGTCCAATATTCTTAGATGCACATGTGAGAATCAAGTTAAAGGAAACAGAATACACCTAAAAGAAAATCACCTGAAAATCCTAAAGATTAATGATTTGGCACACATTTTTCATTCATTTATTTAAAAATTATTGAGCACATATAGTGTGAGAGACACCATACTAAGCACAGGAATATACAAAGATGAGAAAGCACAGTCCAGCTCTCATGACATTTAGTCCAGAGAAGAGACAGATGCACCCATCCAAGGCTGTATCACAGGGCAGAGGGGGATGCAGGGGATGGGGGAGGAGAGGTTCAGCAAAGGTCTCATGAAAGAGCAATACTTGGGTTGGGTTTAGAAGGATAAGTAAATGTTCAGTAAATCAAGAAAGAAGAAACAATACTCCACAAAGACAACAGCACATGCAAAAGCATTAAAATAAGAGAGAAAATGGAATGTTTGGGGACTTTAACACTGTACAGGTCAGCCAAGCATGGGGATAGTGTGGGCAGCTGGACGGCTTTGCTGAACATACCTGAGCCTACCCATCCCTGGCACCCACAGGAGGCAGGGCCCACAGCCAGGGATCCTTGGAATTCATAGTTGGGGGCTTGGACTTTTCCCCAGAGCTACCACAAGGTTTTGAATAGTTCTTATCAGGGAGCTATGTGACTCGATTGTATCTATCTGGTCTTTAGGAAGAACACTCCGGCAGTGTTGAGGAGGATAAATGGGAAGCGGAGAGACCGAAGGCAACATTTTCAGATGTGACTTGGGAAGAGTGAAACGTGGTCTAAATTAAGGAGGAAGAGAAGAAAGATTAAGCAGCAGTGTCCTGGTGACTGAGTAGGTGGAGGAGGAAAGGGGGAAGGCCAGGTCCAGATCATTTCCAGGTTTCTGGCCCAGGGGTATAGTGAGAGGATGATACGTTCTTCAGGGAAAACAGATGGAATAGTAGCTATCTGCTGTTTCTGCCTACACAGCATCCACCCTCTCTTCTTTTCAACATTTTCTTTTCAAAAACCACCGCTTCCCTGCTCTCAAGTCATACGGTTCAGAAGGGTTTTGCTGACCACTCTCCCATGCACTCATCCACCCCCCGCACCCCTACTCCTCACACAAACCACCCTCCCCTTCCAACAGGCTCCAGGACTGGGCAGATAATCAAAGCCAAATCTAGTGACATGGTCCAAATCTCTGGCTATAGGAACTGCATCAGGCATGCAAATGCAATCAAAGTGGTCTAATTATAGTGAATCCCAAATTCTCTTTTCCTGCAGGGGTTAAGCCTAAAGCAGATGACAATTTTGCCACCATTAAAGACGAGAAGAAATCAGAACTTGACCCCTTCTGAACTTTTCCTTTGCTGGAGCAAAGATGTGCCCCTTTCTACTTGAGCAAGTATAAAGTGGGTTTCTCTCACTTGCAACGAAGAGTCCCCACATATACAAGGAGTAAAGGCAAATGTGTTTCAATAAAGAAACAAAGTTTATTTTTATGAGTAGTGGATTAAAAAGACCTACTTTACTGTGACAAGAGTGCCTTAAAACATTTAAGTCTACAAAAGGCACTTAGGAACTTTATAGCAAACTCTACCCTGAATAATGAAAAGCCAGAGCAGAATGTTTTAGAAAACGTTACTGCATCAGATAATGGCACATCCACTCATTCAATTAACATTTATTGAGTATCTTCAGGGTTTTTAGACTTGTGTGATAAAAACTATAAAAGTGTATTCTTGGGTTTGAGCTGGTCCATCCAAAGTTGATCCATAAAGAGCAGCTGTGTATGCCGTTCAGGCTAATTGTGTGAAGTTAGAGAGGCCAGGTGTTTCTGTCTGGCCCACCAGCTGCATGTGGTGGTAAGGGCACCATCTGAATTTCAGTCTGGCCGTCTATAAAATGTGGCTGGTGAAGCAGCACCTTGAATGAGCTTTTAGGTGAAAGACAGAGCAGAATGTGTTTAGAATTCCTCTCCCCTCCAATAAAACATCCACTAACATTTATGGAGGAGTCTGGATAAGGCATTGTGCCAGGCCCTCTTTTCTTTCTTTACTTTCCATGAGAAAACTCCACCTTCAGCATAGGTCCAACTGTTATTAATGCACGTCCATCTCTATGTACATATGCCTAAATTGTTATCTCCTGTCCTGTGTGCCTCCCCATGGCCAGACCCAAATAACAGATGTGTCTATCTGTGGCAAGCATTTGCTGGTCACCCTGTGTCCATCCTCACTTTTGTGATAGCAGTGCAGCAATGTCCTTGAGCGAGCGAGCACCTACTGACTCCACACTGTGTGCTGTCAATCGATGCTTCTGGCTCAGGAGTGCACTTGCTTCCTTGTATTCTGTTGCCTCACAACTAAAGAAACTTAATTATATACAATAGTCCACTGCGATTTAAACACTAAACAATAGCTAACATTAATAGCATACTCTGCAACCTATAAAGTACTCTCTCTCACATTCAATTTATCTCTTTAAATCAACCTTTCTGGAACTGAATTTTTCTTCTCCCCCCAAATAAATCACTTATTGATTTCTTTATTTCTCACAACAGCACAATCATTTGTTCAGTCACTTAAGATTTTGAAAATCTCAGAATGGTTTTGACTCTTTGCTTTCACTAACCCCCTATAATCTGTCATCTAATTCTAGTTATGGGATCTCCCAGATCAGTGCCTTCCTTTCGATTTTCCCTGTCTCCATGTTGGTCAGAGCCTTCCTCAGCACCCAACAATGTTCTCCTGACTCTACCACCAACCTACTGTCTCCAAACCATCCCAATTCCACTGTCAGAAGATGTGGCTAAAATTTTATTATCATTGTGCCACACCTCTTCTACCTGTGGTTCATAGAACAAAGATTACAGGACAATGATGTCCAGGGAAATTCCTTGATTAACCTAATACTGAGCTGCCCATAAGCAGATTCCAACTCCATCTTAATTTTCATTACATTATTCCCAGCAGAAAACATCTGCTAGAAACAAGTATCCTCAAACATGTAGTAGATTGCAAAAAATAGCTATAATTTTTCCAGCTCTTTATCATCATATGTGTAGTTGTTCTATATCCCTTGAATCTGGGGTGACCTTCTGATTTGATATGGCTAATGGAAGAATAGCTAATGTGATACAAGCAGAGGTTTACAAGTCGCTTTTGCATTGGGGGTTGTTTTTTGCTCTTAAAATACTGTTTGGCTGCCATGTAAAGAGCCCATGGTAGTATGCTGCAGAATGAGAGGTACATGTTCCAGTCACCGGTTAGCCTGGCCAACAACCTGACAACTGCCAGACATATGAGTGAAGCCATCCAAAATTATTCCATCAGCTGACTGAAGATGCCTGAGGGAATCTAACCAAGAACAGCAAAAGAACCATCTTGCTGAACCCAGCCCAGATTGCTGGCCACCAGAATCATGAGTTGTAGCAGCTGTTTTAAGTAACTGAATTTGGTGGGGGGGAGGTGTTATGCAGCAATGGACAACTGATATAACATCTAAACTGATTCTGTCACTTTCTCCTCAGAATTTTTTTTTTCAATTACTATTTAGTGCCTTGGGCACTCAATTATAAAATGTGTTCTTTAATGCTTTGCATCATTATTTAATTTTTCATGGGTCCTATTTCCCCCCTTAAATTTTCCTTGTGAAGAGACTATTCATTTTATATTGTTATATTACACACGTGCACAAAGTGAATACACAATAACTATGTAGGAATCAAGTACTTTTCCAGGGCCCAACTATCAATCACATCAACAGACAATCATTATTTCAAACACATACTTTGATCACTACTTTTAAGAGCTTTAAAAAAGCTGGTAAGATGCAAACCATAAAATATAAAGTCTAGTTATCTATATAAAGCACAAAATCATGAACAGTATATATTATATTAGCAACCAATTTATTGATTAATTTTCAGTAAATTGATTCCTGCAAGTGAATCTGCATACCAATCAAAGGGGTACAAAAAAACCAAGTATATAAGAGTAAAAGTTTCACAGAAGCAACTATTTGATTTTCACCAGGATATTATTTTTCTCCCAAGACACAAATTTCTCCTACGTGGTTTGCAACTGTAACCTGACAGACTGCCAAAAACAAAGCTTCTATTCTAAGAGTGTTACTGATTCTCTTGTTGCTGTTCAATTAGATTTTGCATTTAAAAGAGTGATTCCCTTGTGTTTCTTATAATAATGCACCTGCTCCTTGGGAGATTTCCTTTTTTGACAAGAATGCCTTAAATTTGGCAAGAAAAACAGCTCCGGGCTTTTTCTGATACTATCAAAAATCATTTGTTTGTACTAGATGTTTGTGTGGGTTTCCCTCCTCTTAAGAGCAATAAAGTATTGCTACAATTCCTTCCAAAACAACAGCACACACAAAGTTCTTGGCCTCTGTTCTGCATTTCCACTGTACACCTGCACCAGAACAACTGCCTGGAATTAGCAAAGCTGTGACATAGTAGACAGAGAAATTCATTTGCTTTAGTCACTTCCTTTTGGACATCAGCAAACAGTAAATGTCAAATTAATAAAT
>CAUYRT010089032.1:0-13603 GCA_963574885.1 Lepilemur ruficaudatus | reverse complement strand
CTCACAGCAACCTCAAACTCCCGGGCTCAAGCAATCCTTCTGCCTCAGCCTCCCAAGTAGCTGGGACTACAGGCATGCACCACCATGCCTGGCTAATTTTTTCTATATATTTTTAGTTGTCCAATTAATTTCTTTCTATTTTTTTTTAGTAGAGATGGGATCTCGCTCTTGCTCAGGCTGGTTTCAAATTCCTGACCTTGAGCAATCCTCCCGCCTCAGCCTCCCAGAGTGCTAGGATTACAGGCATGAGCCACCGCGCCCGACCAAACATTTTTTTCTACATATTTTATTATGCCCTTAGGATGTAGTAATACTCTTTATTTCTATAAGAGTGTCTATTTCATATCATACCCTCATTAACAATGGCTATTTATTCCTTATCTCTCTCCTTTTAATTTTTACTTAAGAGCAGAATTGTAATATTTTGTTAGCTAAATAGCATTTGAGTGCTTATAAGTTTTAATATTCTAAAATTAATTTTTTACTCATCTTACTGTGAATAGATCTCTCTATAGTGACTTGATCTCTCATTCTTTATTTTATTATCCACTGAATTTTCTTACTGTCAATTTGTACACACTTTTTACCTCTGGTAAATATTTCTCTTTGCCTTATATATGGAAGAAAAAGTCCCCAAGTCCCTGTTTGTTTACCATTCTAGATGATCTATTACTTTCCTTTTTTAAGTGCAGAAAATCATTTCTGATGCAGTGATTTGGTAGACATTTATTCATTTAGATTTTTAAAAATATTTAATTATTTAAGTTTATATGTTTTATTCATCATTTAAACTTTATCTTGGTATATGGTATAATGTCTCCAATTATTTCCACTTGTTTTTCACCCGTCCAAACAACAAACACATTGTCCTAGAATGTTACATAAAATAATCATTTTTTTCTGACATTTCCTTTATCATATATACATATATACTCTTTTTTCTTATGACATTGATTTAAAATAATCATGGGCTCATTCATGTATATTTATTGTTTTCATGGTACTCTTTTGAAGAGTTAAATTATTACTGATATAATTAAAGGTACTGAAAGACTGAACTCAACGCTTGTTAGTCACATTTACAGCAGGTGATACTGTAACACTGAAATTTCTCCTGGTCTCTAACACAACTATTTCACATAGTTTTCTTTTTTCCCATAGTTTTTCCTTGGGCACAACATCCTCTTTGAGCCAAACTGTCATTCATACCAATAGCTCTCTTTTAAATACTCAGGATTCAACATTCTTACATGTTTTGGTAAACATGTGCTCTTTCTTTGGCCTGACTCAATGTTCTACTTCTCACTGCTCACCCACACAAAATAGTTAGCCGTCCATGTAGCAGGCACTGCCCTGAGAGTATGTAAATCCTGATACAGCAAAATTAATCTTACTCAAAGATCAAAATCTGGTAGAGTGAGATGATTTGTATCAATCAAATCCTTCCACTGAGAACAACTGCAAAAGCTAGATAACATTTTTTTTTAAAGCTATTTGAAGTCTTAAGCAATACAGAAAGGATGTGAAGGTTTAAGATGCTAAGAGACAGAAAGTACACTGAGGTGAGTCAGCCAGGATCTGCCTCTTTACTATATGAGGCTCATCAGAAGCAGTCAAGGGGCTAAGAGGCAAAACAGAAGGGGTGGCGTAGAACTTTGAGCAATAGCAGTTGCAATAGCGCTACAACACAATACCGTCTCACCAGCATTGCAATCACTAATACAGGACTGGAGTTCAGGGCTACCAAGGCAGCAAGGACTTGCAGGCCAAAAATCCCAAAGAAAGGGTACATAAGATACGAGTCTGAAATCCTGTGTTAATATCTCCCCTAGACATTTGCTAATGCCAAAGGTGTGCAGTGGTACAGCACGAGAAACCATGCATAAAATAGCAGTTATAGACTAAATCTCAGTGGAGCTGTTAGCAGATGCACAGTGCTGTGAAAAGAATAATTTGGGTTTAGGTCGGGCTTTCAGTTGAGACCCCTCAAGACCTGCAAATCAGGAGGATGGGCACTCTTAGAGACAGACAAACTATTATAAATGCTAAAACCTAGGCAGCCACAAAATAGTTAATACTTTCTCCAGGAAGAAAATATCATCCAAGTCTTCAGTAATTGTTCATACATAATAGCTGGTATCCAATTAAAATCATGAGGCATGCCATAAAATAGGACAATAAATACAGAAAATATTAATAGAAGAAGATTCAGAGGTGATTCAGACTTTGGCGTTTTCCTATAGAAAAGTTACGATAATGATGATTCGTATATTCAGAAAGCTGTAAGTGGAAATTCCAGAGCTGAAAAAATGCACTGTAATTGAAATTAAGAACTCAAAAGATTAGATAGAACAGAATAAAGGATGATTCAGTTAGAAGATACATAAAATATTATACTAAAACCCAGAAAGAGAAAATATAGAAAAGAAACATGCAACATAGTAGAATAGTCTAAAATACGTGTAATTTGATTCCTAGAAGTATACTAAAAGGTACTGACTGAATAGCAAAATAATGTATAAATAGCTAATAGAAAAGAAAAATTAAATAAGAAATATTTGATTGTTTAAAAAGAAGAAAAGAAAAAAGAAAACATGGGGAATATATAATACTAGTAATAATATGCTAAATAATATAAAATAATACCCCAAACTTGAAATATAATGTTGAAACATTAGAAATAACCCATGCAAATCAATAATATAATAGATAAATAAATTAGGTATATTCATATAATGGAATATTATACAAGAATGCAAGGTTTATGACAAAGACAAAATAAATAAATTATACAAATGTATTGTTAAGAAAAGATTCCTGACCTGAAGGGTTATACTTGCACGAGGTTAAAAAAAAAAAACAAGCAAAACTAAAATATGAGCTATCAGTTAAAATGGTAATCAGTTTTATGAGAAAGTAACTGTAAGGATGAGATCAGAGAAACTTTCTGGGGTGCTAGTTGGTTTTATATTTTGATATGGTCCATGGTTATATGATCTTATAAAATTTCATCACACTGCACATGTGTGATTTGTGCAATTGGGTGAATCTATTTTATACTATAATTTAAAAGCAAGAAATTTTACTTAAAAAGAAATTGGTGCTTTATTTCCAAACATTTCAGATCCTGTCAAGTACGACTCAAAATACTAAGAACCAGTGTTGATGGCAGTATAATCTGTTCCTTTTTTTCCTGCTTATTTATCTTTTCTCCCATCCCAGCTCTGATATGGTTTATTATCTGGTAAACCAGCCATTTTTAAATCTCTCCTTTTAGAAAAAAAAAAAAAGTGTCTTCACTAAGGGAAAATTTACCTGCATATATTTTAAAAGCTAGTAATGGTTTGTTTTATCTGATAAGTCAGGAGATATATATATATATATATATATATATATTGCTTACAGTGATGATTATAATTTTTAATAACATTTATTGAACACTTCATGTATACCAGGTATGGTTCCAATCACTCACGTACATTAACTTGTTATTCTTTCAACAATCCAGTGCCATAAGAGCATGCTTCAAAAGATACTAATGGCCTTGCTATGCTAGTTTTACGTTGATTTAATGTATGTAGGGCGCTTATAAATAATATAAAATGTATTTGCAAAAGAATAAGAAATTTGTCATATGTATAGAAATCATTTTACTATTATGGAAATTATTTTCACATTCTTCCCATTTCCTGGTAACTATTTCTCTTATTCTGTAGCAGCTTTAAAAAACGGTTTGTTCTGAATGTAGGAGTTCCTTCATTTGCTTGTCTGTCATTAACCCAACAATTTTGTTTGGCTATGTTATTTTCCTTTTTGTTTTGGCACTAAAGGAAGCATTTATATCTTCCAGGAATTTTTCATGTTGTATGTATAAATTGTAATATGATGATGTTCTAAACCTCATCAATATTGTCAGCTGTTCTAAACCTCATCAATATTTTTTTTAAAAGGATCTGTTGCTGGGGAGAAAACCACTGCCTAACAAAACTATCCACAGTGATCTCAATTTTATAATAACCTTTGCTCTAGTAAATTATTTGCTTTCCGAGAGTACTAAGGAATAAGCAAGGGCTTTTTATCAAGACATTAAACTTAGTATAATTAGATGTTTATGGTTTCCTAGCATTGGAGACAGATGGGAGAACAGACATTAGTACGTCTGTGGCCATTATCACTAATCATTACCTCCTCGTCTTTCTCTTGCTATTACTAATGGGAGTTTCCCAGTGGTTACCCTTTGTAATTTTACCTGTAGTTTGTCCTTTAGTGTTTTTAAATTTTTTTTTTCTCATTTATAAAAATATTCCTACCAGACCTCTGTCCACCCTTAGTTGCTTCTAAGTCCCTTCCCTTCTTTATTCCTATGTCATTAAATAATTCTTTTAAAAATAATCTGAATGCATCTATGATGAACTGAATTCTGGAAACAAAGCTTCACACCTGTTCTTAGCTCTCTCCTTAATGATTTGACTGCATTTCATAAATGGTGCTCTTAATGGTTGTTAAGGAAACCAGAATTTACTACCTCATAAAGACTGACTTATTAGTGTGCTACTGCTTCCTAAAAAATCGTTTTCATTTGCTCTGTGTGTTAGAAGTGCGGGAAAGGGAATAGCTCCACTTAGAAAACATTTAATTATTCCAGGAAAAACATTCACACATGTGCTGATAGACTGACTCTCCTGAAATACCAAGTTGTAAAGCTTACTTTAGGTCTACAGAATATCGAATAACAATCCTTCAATTTAGCCAATGCAATCCATACTGTGACAACATGCTCACTCACACACCATTTGCAGGAACTTGTATTGTGAAACCAAGAAATATAGGAGGAGCTTAACTTTAACCTTGTGTTCCAAAGATATATCTGCTTGGTAAAAATTAAGGTATGGACTATAAGTTCAATGGCATATTGATAATAATAGCCAATGTTTACTAAGTGTTTACTTAGTAACCAGACAACATACTACATACTTTATATACTGTATGCCATATTGTCTTCACAAAAATACTTAAGCATAAACTATTATTTTTCCCATTTCTTGATTAGGCAACACAGCTGTAAAAAGACTAGATGTCTTTTCCAGACCACACTATTGGTAAAAGTCAAAGACTTTTAGACTTAAGATACGTTTGACTCCAGGATCCAAATTTGCGACCACTTGCCTAAAACTTTGAACTCTTTCTCAACCCCTACCCAGTTACCAGTTGCTACACTGGACAACTGTATTATGATTGTGCCACAAGCCCATTTGAGGTTTTCAGAAATCATACAGTTAGAGTGGAAATTGGCAGCACGGTTGTGTGTGTTTTATTTTGTTTTCCAGCTGTGTAAGGCTTCCTGGGGCCAGGCCCAGAATAGGCATAGTAGGGTTTAGACAGGTTTAGCGCTGTGCTAGGAAAATATAGGAAGGGAGTTCTTGGGTCTGGAATCTAAGCTGTATGAGGAAGAGACTAAGAAGGACGAAGTGATAGAGAAATAGTGATAGGGTCTTGAGTCATCTATATAGATAATGAAGTTACCAAGAATGTTGGCAAGCATAATAGAAAAGAGAAAGACAGATGCTAAAAATTTTCAATGAGGAAGGGGGAATAATTGGAAGTTTGTTAGAAAAATGCAACAAAAAGCATTGCAGGTGGTATAATCTGATGGATTTCTAGAATATTTGGGGAAGAGGAAATATATAAAAACACCTATTAGAAGCAAAACAAACACCACAACAATCCTAACTTATTGCACTTGGAGAGTGAATGAAATTACAGCCTCCATTTGAGAGGCCTATGGGGGAGAGAATGGCACAGGGGGAACCAAGTTTCTATCATAGGAATGGTTTTCAAAGTGTGGTCCCCAAGCCAGCAGCATCAGCATCCTCTGGAGACTTGATGACAATGCAAGTCCTGGGTCCCTACCACAGACCTGCTGAATCAGAGACACTGGGGGTCAGGCCCCTCAACCTGTGCTTTAATAAGGTTATTAAGGTGATTCTGGAGATTTGGGAAGCACTAGTGTTAAAGTAAAAAGATATTTTTAGAGAAAAGAGTTGGCATATCGGGATATTTACTGATGGTGGCATACAATTTCAGAGGTCAGAGTGGATTGTTTGTAGAGCGATGGAACCACAGGAGATAGAGGTATATACATATCTAGGTGATAATGGACATCTGGGGACTTGGACTTTTTCTGATGATTGGAGATGGAAGCCATATATCCTCATGGACTCTTTGGGGAAGATAGGAAATCAATCATTATTACAGTTTTAGGAGAAGCAAGAAGCCATCTGGTAAGGAAGGTGTGTACCTCCTTTGAATCTGATGTCTTCTATGACTCCTGACTTGGATTGGGAGTGGAATCAATTAGAGGACTGTCTAGCAAAAGAAAGGAGGCACTGACACAGAAAACTGAGACTTCTATATTCAAATACCCCTTTTGCATTGTACAAATCCATTCATTGACATCACCTTTAACTAGTCAGCAGCTATAGAATATGGCGGCTACTTGACCCTAACATTCACCAAATAAACCACAAAGCTGATTCATAGATTTTCTCTAATCCACCATGTGGATTAGAATAGAATAAATTAATAAATCAAATTTCCTCTTCTGAAAAACCAGAAGTAATTTTAAAAAATCAAACGAAGGACTGGGAGTCTTTAACCAAAACCAGCGTATGTCTATATTAATCAAAAGATAACATAGACTGATTCTATGAGCCAAGCTTCCTTGTAACTAATTCCCTGCATTTGAGTAAAAATGTAATTTCTTTGGAAACAGCCAGTGCGTTAAAACAATGCTTAATGACCCTAGAGGTATGTGGGTCTGTGTTGTATCCTCCACTCTTCAGTCTTTTGTGATAACTGATTTGTACAACAGCTAGAGTTGTCATCAGTGACTCCCCAAGTGTCTTTCAATCCTATACCATGCTGACTCCAAGTCTACACACTTCCATCCTAATCAAGGGTATATAGTTTGTTTTCCTAAAAAGGAGATTGTTTGAAGACACATCGTTAGAGAGACAGTTCTGTGTAAATGTTTTTAAATAGCAAAGTGCCATAGTACGTAAGAGGAATAAGTTGTAGAAATACACAATAATCTGACAGGACAAGTACTGGGTTATGGGCAACATTTTAATCAATAAAATCTGAAGATAATGTTCATATACTTCCAGTTTCCAACCACAACAACTGCATCTTTTGCCAGCCATTACACTCTGAAACCATCTACCACAACCAGTTTTTCATTGCCCTGCCTTGCATCAACCCTTCTTCTGGACTGCCTGCTAAAAGGGTTTGTGTCTATAGGCTCAGGTATGCAAGGAATGCCAAGTCTTTTCCCTTTTCTTTGGTTTTCCATATGCACATGCCTGTTCATGTGTGCAGGTGCACACACACACACACACACACAACTGGATTTACCATTACCATTCAAAACTTCTTAGTGACCACCCCCTGGCTGTCTAAGCACAGAGGGCAATATCCTCATAACAGAGATGCCATGGTCTGAATGTGTCCCTCAAAATTCATGTTTTGGAAACAATCTCCAATGCAACAGTGTTAGGAGATGGGGCTTAATAGGAAGTGTTTAGGTCAAACACAAAAATTTACAATTATTTTTTCCAAAGGGTTATTTCTAATTGGCAAATTAAAAACAAGAACAAAGAAAAACAAGGCCCAGAGAGCTTCTTAGCTTGTCAAAGTTACATAGCTAATTACAGGCAATGAAAGGGTATGGACCAACTCTATTTGACTCAAAAAGCTATTCATGTTCTCTGCACTATACCAGGCTGTCTTAAAATGCATGTGCCATGAGGAAGAACCATCATCATCACTGTGGGTAAAACTTACTAGGAATTTACTTGTTCTAGGCATAGTTCTAAATTTCTTATAGGAACTCTTTAAACCCCTACCACAACCAAATAGAGCAGTAGATGCATGTTTCAGATGATAAATATGAGACCCAAAGAAATAACTTGCCTAAGATCATATAGCTGGACTACTAGATGAAATGGAATGAAATTTCAGTAGTGAATGTAGGAAGAGGAAGTTTAGCTATTTGCAGAGACTCTGAAGCTAAACCCCTGGGGTTCAAATCAAGGCTCTACCCCTTATAGCTGTGTGATCACAGAACCACTAATAAATTGCTGTATAGTTTCCTCATCTATAAAAACTGGCATAATCATAGTATCCATTTCGCTAGCCTAGTTATGAAGTTAGTGTGAGATGTGTTTAGAAGACTGGTCAGCACATACTAAGTGCTGTACAAGGGTTAGTAGTTGATGTTGCTATTATTATCTTAAGGACTAGTTGGTGGGTAGATCTCATTTGTAAGTGTGTGGGCCCTAAAAGCAGAGGGCCTTTAGAAAATGTTCTTACACTTAAAGATTTCTCAGTTATATTAATATTTGAATCTATCCCTGACCAAATGTAACCTCTTCTGTCCTCAAAGATCAATATAAGATTTTATTCTTACAATAAAACAACCTTATTTGGAGAAAAGCCAGAAGTTATTTTCTACCCCATCTGCATTATTCGTAGAATTTTTTTTTATTGCATGTTTTCTCAGCCTCACAACTACTGACATTTTGGATCAGATCATTCTTTGTTAAGGGAGGAGGTGTGGTGTACTTTCCTGTGCATCGTAGGCTGTTTAGCAGCATCCCTGGCCTCTACCCACTAGATGCCAATAGCACCAATCCCTTTCCTCCAGTTGTGACAATCGAAAATGTCTGTAGACATTGTCAGATGACCCCTGTGGTGCAAAGTACCCCCCCACCCTTTTGAAACCTATTGCTCTATGCCAAAGACTAAGTCCCTTCCTTGCCTATGGTCCCTTCCTTAGTCAGATCAGTTTGTTCTGGAAAGGGCATCTGGCAAGACTGCTCAAGTTGAGATCACATTTAACTTACCGGTGTATCACCAATAGGATCCAGCTTAGTACCTGGCATATAGTAGCTACTCAGTAAGCATTGGTTGAATTTTAAATATTGGGACTATGTTAATTATTAATACATATCAGAATAAAAGCGTGGTCATATTGCTATTAAGTTGGAAAGAGCACATTTAAATGCCACACCCAGTCTTTTGGATCAAAGGTCAGATTAAACACACCAAGCTCTTCACATTAAACACACAGAGCTCTTACCAACAAGGGCAAAAATGATTTCTGTTTGCCATATGGGACAGACCTCCTAAGTAGCTTTGGATATCTATGAGGATTATGATCCACCCATCCCAGAATTCTAGGAGATGAACTCATCATTTTATTCCTAAACCATTATACCACTTCCCATGATTAGGGGTAGGAAAACACCTGTCCATTAGAACAGCTGTCAGGACTTCTGGACCGAGTAGTACAGAAGGGGAGGGAGGGAAGTTGGTTCCACTATTTGCCATGTGTGTGCATTTCTGTCCTAGAGAACTGAGCTCAGAGCAGCTAGACTACTGTAGTATTATAAACCCAGCCCAGTTTTTTTTTTCTTTTTTTTTTTTTTTTCAGCTAGCCATTTACCATTCTGCCACCTGGTTACACAGGAATAAATTGGTGGGAGATGACCAATACATATACTGCAATATTTGTACTTTATAATTGTTCTCCCTGTTCTTCCCCATTCTTGGAGTGGTTGGTTGAATTATCATGAAGAATTAAGCCAAACATTCCCTCTACTCCTCCTTAAGAATTTCACGATACTTTTGACTCAGAAAAGGACTGAGTACATGATTGGTTTTAAAGAGGCAGAAGGAAAAGGGAGAAAGGCATCAGATTTGTTAATCATGAGTCACATTCGATGTGAGCTCTGCCCTTTTTCAGCAGTTAAGAAATTAGAACTGAGTTGTTGTTTTTTTTTCAAGAAGACATGCTGAAACATTTGCTGCTTTTGAAAGGTAATTTAGTACTGTCACACATATGACATGTAAGAATTCAGTGTAGGAACTTTTTTTATTTAATACAAAGACCAGAATGTCAAGAACATTTTGGAGAAATAGTAAAAGGAAGAGTCCCTGTCTCTAGAAAGAGATCTGCCCAACTTTGAAGTAATTTACATGCATTGTAATCAGCCCATAAAAAAAGTTTCCCCCTTACAAAGTTAGTTATTATAGGACTTGATCAGCCATAAAAATGTTTGCAGGAATGTGGAACTGGAACTGAAAGTTGGAAAAGTAATGATGTAGGAAATGGACACTCTCTTTAAAAGTGTCTTTCAGTTGCATTTTCTTTGATAAGCTTAGGGGAAGAAACATCATACTTTCATTTTTTTCCTAAGGATTCAGTGTGCTGGAAAATTAAAACAGTAAATTGTGTAATTCATCTGGTGTTAGAACACAAAGAATTATAGTCACGTTTTAGAAAAGAGTGCATAATGAACAAGAGAACTCACAAAAAAAAAAATCCACGGAACATACATTGTAAATTTTGGGTCAAAATTAAGTCTTCTAAATAGAAAAATTCTGGTTATTTAACTATTAAGTCACTTACATGCCCAAGTTGTACATCTCATAGGCAACGTAAATGCCTTCCACATTTAATTTTGTGAAATAAACGTTCTTCTATAGCTTTAGAGTTGCAGACAGATCTGAATCCACTTGAAAATTCAGAGTGGGGCACCATGCTCTCACTGTGCTTCAGTGTTAAAAGAGAATTTAAAATAAGGTAAGAAAAGGCCAGCCGGAGGGAAAATCATTTCTTGATACCATGCTGCTTTCTCTTTCTGTACACCAAAACCTAGCCCCAAAATACAAGACATTCACTGTCGAAATGCTTCTCTCTGCCGGCCCCAAGGAGCCCATTCCATGTGGCTTCCCATGCACACCTCCCCTTTCTAGAGAGCTCTGCTTGTTTCAGATCCATCCCTCCTTCCTCTTCACCCCTGCTCTTCCCAATTGTACTCTACTTTACTATGACCCAGCATCCCAACTTATATTAGATAAGTTGATAAATTTCTAACTTGGGCTTGAATTACTTAGGCACTTAAATAAAAAACATGTATGAAGTACAACTAATAATAATTTATGGTGGGAGTTATCTTTTTTTTACTGGCATTTACTCTTTACTCAAATACTCCTGGAAACTGCAGTACTTCAACTATTAGTTGTGTAGCCTAGTGAATAAGAGGCTGCCCTAGCATGATCTTGGCTTACCTGTGCTCACTGCATGACTCCAGGCATGTTATTGGGCACTTTTGTGTCCCATTTTCCTCATCAGTGCTATGGGATAACAACGATGAGGATGCTGGATTCCCTTCTTATAGGGTTGCTTTGAGGACTCACTAGGATAATTCATGTAAGTTATTTATAATAGCAACTGACTCATAAAAATGCCCCCATAAGCATTACTAATTCCTCATATTATGAAGAATTGAGTCTTTAATGGCAAATGCCAGTCTCCATGGCAGGTAATTCAGAGAAATATATTTTTGTAAAGGAAAGATTGCATAATGTCCCCATCTCATAACATAGTTAACAATAATTTTCACAGCTGTATGTAAGAATGGTACCAATTCTACTCTTCAAAAAGATATAGTGGTAGAAATTGGGATGAACTATATTCATTATTTTAGTAAACAACCAAGCTAGGGTTTAGTGGCTGCAATGCTAAAATTAACCATCATATAAAATTATACAGACAGAGGTTTATAATCATGATGAAGACAAATATTGAAAGATACTAGATTACTTTTGCCTTTAAGTATACTCTATTATGGGAGGGAGTGTGAAACTAAAGTACAGATAGATCTAAGCAAAAATAATACTTGCCAACATCTATGGGCCAAATTTGTTTTTGTTTTAGAAAGAAATGGTGAGATGCTGATATAACACTTATTGCTATAGATTCCGGTGGTTTCTGACAACCATGGGCTGTATTGAATGAATTGATTAATTAATCTCTCTTCCTCCACTGGGATAGGGGAAGAAAACAGTGTCCTTTACTATACGTTTCTTATAAAATATGTCTCAATACCTTAGTAAGCAAAGTGAAAAGGAAGGGAAAAAAAACCAAAAAGTTCGAAGTAAGATTAAAAATCTCTAGTCTTTATTCCACTATTATTAGCATATGACTGATCAGTGTGTCTCTGGTAGAGCAATAGTTATATTTCCATTTGAATTTTAAATTTATGTATTACTGGCAGTTGTCTAGCTCCTCAAAAGTCTGTGTCACAGGTTGGGTTCTCCAGAAGGAGATGAAATTTGAGGTGAAAGATGTATATTGTGGATTGGCCTCTGTGCAAAGGAGGAGGCAGGTTTGGATAGAGGAACAAGTCAGCCGGGATGCAGGCCAGACAGGTCCTCAGCCGACTCACTGGGGAGCTGATAAGCAACCATGATTGGTCAACCCAGCCGGGATCGGTCACTGGATGAGTGGCAGTAGGGCGCCGCCTGAACAGCAGTGAGGCAGCTCTTTGCAGCTGAGGCAGACACTGAAGGAGCTGACAGCTGACAGCCTATTGACTGTACTCCCTGCAGGTGGACAGCAAGTCCTGCCTTGAAGGGCCATGTGGTTGGCAAAAGCCCAGGTCTGCCACAAACTATTAATTACTTTACCACAAAGTTTTAGAAGGCACTTGCTTTTTTGTATAAATGTGCAAAGAACTGAACAAGAGCCTGTGAGGTGTTAATGCTCAAGAATTGGAACATTTTGATCAATCCAAATCAAATTTTCTGGATTTGACAATATGCCATAATGTTCTCCTAACTATTGTCAACAATGATATTTCTAAAAATAACTTTAAGAATGGAGAGAGAGGGCATAGCTCAATTCCTCTGCTTGAAAGATGTATGAAACAACTATTCGTTGTTATCTTTCGTAAACTTTAATGCTCCAAAAACAGAGAAGTTATGTTCTTCACCCATTCTGGGTTACCTCTTTTTATTTAGGTACTCTGAATTGTGTCACAGCTTACCAAACTGTTTTACTGAAATAGTCTGTGCTCCAGTTTCTTTGTGCATATAAGAATGCAAAATAACATGCTAATGTTTTTATTCCAAGCAAATATAATATATATCCCTATGTAAGAAGAGGTATTAATCAGGGTTATTAACACTCATTTCTATAACTACAACAATAGCAAGTGACTCAGTGGGAAGTCCGATAGGCATTTAGCGGCTGAGTGTACACCAATGATTTGGGAATTCTGGCTTGTTTCCTCCTGTGGCACCTTGAAGTCTCTTCCTGAATCGTCCACATTCAGCCAGCCAGCCAGCAAGCAGAGAAAGCAAACACAATCATGTATGGCCTGAGCATCACGTACATCACTTCTTCCCCAGCCTCACATCTAGCATAAAGAAGGCTGAGAAATGTAGTCTTCTTGTCTGTCTAGAAAAAATATTGGCCAGGCACGGTGGCTCAGGCCTGTAATCCTAGCACTCTGGGAGGACAAGGCTGTCGGATCGTTTGAGCTCAGGAGTTCAAGACCAGCCTGAGCAAGAGCGAGATGCCATCTCTACTAAAAATAGAAAGAAATTAGCTGGACAACTAAAAATATATAGAAAAAATTAGCCAGGCATGGTGGCACATGCTTGTAGTCCCAGCTACTCAGGAGGCTGAGGCAGAAGGATTGTTTGAGCCCAGGAGTGTGAGGTTGCTGTGAGCTAGGGAGATGTCACGGCACTC